>JAXGGA010001208.1:0-164267 GCA_038373865.1 Uloborus plumipes | reverse complement strand
ACCTTTAGTATTTTAGTAAGTATGATATAAAAAATAAAATTCTAGAGCTAAGCCTGTTTTTTTGACAGTAATACAGTAGCTTATTTTTATTGCTTTATTTTTATTTTCTAGTTATTTATAGTGTTTTTAGCTAAAAACCAGAATTTAAATTTCATGTTTCATGTCATTTTTTTTTCTTTGCCTAACATTTCAACCTGATGAAACAAGAATTGCCTTTGTATACTGCTGTTTGTTGAAAACCATAATGTGGTTAACTTTCAAAACTGACCGCTTTTTTTTTCTCTCTCTCTGCCTTTTTTCTTATTTTTTGTATGCTTTAAACATTAAATTTTTCCTAATTTGATCGTAATTTAAATTAATTTTGGTTATCAATCTGAAATATAAAAACAAATATATAATAGTTGTTGGAGATACATTTTCTGTAGTTACCTTACTTTTCATTAAATGCATCGAAAATACAGACTAAATTTGCGCACCAAAATTTTCGGAAACTTCGTTCATCTTCTTCGTCGAACGTATTGACTAGATAGTTTAATGCTTTTATTGATTTTTTCGTACATTTCTGTACAGTTATTGAATTTAATTTCGCTGCAAAACTAAAGATTGCGAAAAGTTTACATTTTAGTTGAATAATTTACAAATCAAATGACTTGAATATTTAAAACGAAGTAATTAGTATAATCAACTCATTAGCAGTCAATTGCTTTTCCTTTTGTGATTTTGTTTGAGTTTTTTTTTTTTTTTATATTTAAGGTTCTAATTTAGTAAATGCATGCTTTGTGAATATTTGCAAATCTTTTGAGGCATTTCGCGTTTGATGTCTGAATCACTACTAGTAGTTTTGTCAAAACACCACTTTTTGTGATTTCGGAGTATGTCTATTTTAAAGATATTTGGAATAAAATTGTAAAAGCCTTTAAGAAGAATAATAGCATCATAAATGTACTCGTACGTGTCTGCAAATAGAGGAAATTTCTTAAACAGGTACACAAATGCATACATTAAAAAAATCAGTACCTATTCCGATACACATTTAAGCTTGTTTTATTTTAATATTAGATTTTTCTTGGAGAACAAATGTATGAACGAACACTTACTCGTATTTGATTAAATGGACACATAAGTCTAGAAATTAGCAGTCAAAGATTTAAAAATAAGTCGATTTTATAAAAGATGGGGGGGGGGGAGGATATTAAGGGAAAATCTTATTTTTTTATTAGAATTATATCTAGCTTGTGTTTTCAAAGACTGAATATCCTCCTTGATTTTTTTTTTTTTTTAAGCTGTAATATTAATTTCGAAAAAATTATAAGGTATTCATTGAAAATATCATAATACAGATGAATGTCTTTAAAAAATAAAACTTGCAGAAAAATGAAATCCAAGATGGCAAGGGAAGGAAGATATTTGTATTGTTTTGGTTTCTAACATATTTGACATTTTGTATTTAAAAAAATATCAAACTCGAAGGTAATGTTTTTAAAATTAGAATTGTTTTTTTTTTTTTTTTTTGCTATTGCAAGCGATGCTAAATTTTTATTTAAGATGTAAAGCGTGAAAACACGTTTGACATTTGATGTGTATTTCTGATTTAGTGTGAAATACGGTTATGTAGTGTGAAATACGGTAATGTGTGAAATGTAGCTTAATGCTCGCAAATACTTTCAATTTTTCTAACTTGAATTTTAAATTGTACTGTGTAGTACAAAGGTCTTCAATCTGAACTCCCAGAAAATCTAGGGTTTCCTAGAACATTGACATGAGTTTCGCAAGTTATCGCTATTTGCTTTATTAAAGTGCCAAGTTTTTATTAAAGTTTTAATTTTCATAATGAATCGAACTCTTAAAAACTGTTTACTTGTAAAAATGAATTTTTGCTTATTAATCATAGAATATCGTCTAGAAAGCAGTTTTTCAAACAAAATCAACGAAAACCCCAATTAGATACCCAACGGCTCATTATCTTCTTTTTAAGATATTTTTATCCTGATAAAATAAAGGCGCAAAAATAATTTTGTAAATTTGAGTAGGATAAAGCTTTGATATACTATTTTTTCTGCACTTTTCTCGAAAGCTTACTTCAAGAAAACAGTCAGCTCAAAGGGTCCCCAAAATGTGAATGGTTGAATATCTCTGATGTAAGGCAATGGCCACGTATACAAGATTTTTTCATCGATTGAAATGGTCAATGCTCTCTATTAAGTTAAGGGATGGTGGCTCACCTTTTGAACCACGGTACAGCTCTTTTTTTTTAATATTTCTGCCAAGATTTTAAATTTATCCTTATTTCCTGCACATGTAAATACGTGACAGAACGATCTATAACTTTCAGATACGTTCTGATTCTATTGATGAAGATGATTTAGTTTGGGAGAGGGGGATGTTGAGAGAACAATAGTTTTTGAATGGGGACATGTCAGAATCACTTCTCATATCCTACACTCACATATAAAAAAAATCAAAATACTGACATTACCACACCGTATCTGAATCGCAAAATAATGGCTCTTTAATGAGATTTTCAGACAATTTCGGAAATTCATATCACTTCATTGTAATATTAACTGTTCGTGAAACACATTCAGAAGGATTGCTTTTGCGCCAATCCTAAGATTGCGACAGAAAAAATGGAGGAAGTAAAAATTCTGCAAAAATTTGAATTATTCTGCAAATATGTTCTGCCATGGTTGTTATGCAACACATGTCTAGACACATAGTCTCGCTAAAAAAAAAGCGTAAGAAGACTGGGGAAGGATGTGAGAGAAAGAAGAACAGTGACGTTGGAAAGACAACTGACTCGCTGGTACTTTTAATTAGCTTAGATTTTCAACTTATTTTACCTGATAAAATAGTGGTATTGATTATGCAACCAAGACTGTCATTTAAAGGAATAAAGAGGGGAAAATGGCCCCCTGGCTTTCAAAACGCATCTGGGAGCACGGCTGTGCAACGGCCAAGTCTCGCAAAAGCAAGCGAAGTTGATCATTCAAACAAGCGCATACTATCTTTACAGGAAACAACTCAGGGCCAAAATTCGACGCCCTGTAACTTTGTTGTAACATAGTTATATATATACAGTGAGTCTCGATAACTACTCAGTCCCAAGAAACCGATAAAAAGCTTCTAGTTAATGGTAGTTCGAGTTACAGGAAGTTCCTATAGCCGTATTAAGAGTCTGGAGACCCAATGAACAATTCATGATAAAGGAAAATTCAAGTTTTAAGGCTTCGAGTTATGGAGACTGGACTGTGCGTATATATATATATATATATATATATATATAATATATATATATATATATATATATATATATATATACAGATGGGTGACAAAATAATACGAACACCTGTGAAACATCAAAAATCCTTATTAATAGGAAGTTGGACCACCCTTTGACTGAATTGCAGATTGAATAACGACGTGTTATCGATGCATAAAGGTCATTGACAACGTTTAAAGGAATATTAAGCCATTCCTCTTGCAAAGCGGCCTCTAATTCTGAAAGATTTGATAGAGGTGGGAATCGGGAACGAAGTTTAGACTCCAAATATTGCCACAAATGTTCAATAATATTTAATTGTGGAGATTGGGGGGGCCAGGAGAGATGCTCAACTTCATTGTCATGCTTTTCGAACCATGTTTGGACGCACCTAGTGGTGTGGATAGGGGTGTTGTCGTCTTGAAAAATCGGTTGCTCTCCAGTGAATTCAGTCTGTACAAAAGGATGAACATGATCCGCTAGAACGCTTAGATAGTCATTAGATTTGATTCTCCCATGCAGACGTAATAGTGGCCCAATACCAAGCCAAGAAATCGCACCCCAAACAATAATGGAACCACCTCCATGTTTCTTAGTTGGTAAGAGGCATTCAGGATTAAACGCTTCTTTGGGTGATCTCAAGACATAAACGCATCCAGTGGTCTGAAATAAGGTGAAAGATGATTCATCGGACTATATTATCTGCTGCCATTGCTGTGGGGACCAGCTTTTGTGACCTCTACACCACTGAAGGCGCTTGAAAGGATTGGTTGCTGTCACCAAGTTTTTACGAATTGCCACTCTCTCATAAATGTTTTCTGCATGAAGTTCTCTTTGAACAGTTCTTGTTGAAACAGGCTTCTGAAGATGACTGTTCATGACTGATGTTATTTCGGATAACGATTGCTTGTGTTTTCGAGCTACTACGCGCTTCAAGACACGTTTATCCCTATCATCAAGCTTTGACTTTCGGCCACTGTTTTGCTTTGAAGACTTCGTCTTACCTTCTTTCATGTATGCTGTCATAACGGCTGATACAGTACTTCTTGCAAACCCCAAAAGGTTTGCTGTTTCTGTCACCGATGCTCCACTTAAACGCCCCCCAACAATCATCCCTTTTTGGAATTCTGACATGTCAGACATTTCACGTTATAAAATCTAGTTAGATAAACTCATGTAACACTGGTGACTAATGTTGAGAGACTAATAGCTTCCTCTTCACGCTCACAAGGTGGCAGACTTCTGTTGCAGGTGGCGCGGCTGTGCTGCAGGTGTGAAATAAGTCGCACTTTTTCACAGGTGTTCGTATTATTTTGTCACCTATCTGTATATATATGTATATATATGTATAAAAACACATGAAAGCCTCATCCATGAAAAAAATTTCTCTTTATGCTACTGACGTGCGCAAGCATTCATTTAAAGCTGCTCAAAGCTTATAGTGTGTATTGCAAAAAAAAGGACCTTAAAACGCAGAAGAAGCGTATATTTATAAAAGATATTTGCTTGTTCTAAACGAGACCGTTCCGAAGCCGGACGACATTTTTACTATCTCTCTGCAATTCGGCGAGTCAATATCCTCCCAGTATTGCACAATGCTTTTGCCAAGAGAAAGAATTTTATAGCCCATTCCTGCTGCACTTCCCCCTCCGAATGACACTGGTGTCTTCATTGAGTTCCCTTTCACCGAATGCATGCATCATTTTGTCCCGAGGAACGAAATGGCTTCTTATGTAGGTGCTATCCCTGCCCCCTCTAGGCAATACGGTTGAGTTCATGTTCGCCTGTATTTCCGGAGACGTCTTTTTCCCGAAGACGGATTTCGTGAGAGCAGTTTCCCCGGCAGATCCGGTTTGTCCTGGCTAATGTAGAACTTTCCATTCCGACGTGAATCTCTCTGGATGGATGTTTCCCTAATGCCGCGATAGATTCTGTTTTCAATATTTATTAGGTTTCGTGTCGAAGAAGGCCTTCATGATTCGAAATGATAAATGGAATGCGGAGCGATAATGGTTTTGTGCATTAAATCTGTAAGAGTAGTCAAGATTAAGGTTTTCCTCTCTTAGGGAAATATTTTTATTTATATGTCTGTAGGTATTCCTTTTATGTGCATTTTTAATATAATATCCATGTTAAAAGGAATTAATTTCTATAAGTTGGGAAAAGATATTAGACTTAGAATTTTACTTGTTGTCGTTTTAAAGACCATGGGACATATCTGTTCCCTAAGTTCAGAAACTTTTTGAGCTATCGAAAAAAGAAATATATATATATATATATATATATATATATATATATATATATATATATATATATATATGGGAGGGGGAGTTGGGTCGTTCCTTATACAAACCCACGGTTTACTTCAATTATTTGGCACACAAGTTTTTTAATTCTTAGGAATAAAGAGATTTTTGGAATAAGAAGACAATCCAAAAAGGTCTATATTCAAATTTTGAGTCGTAAAAGTGTTCGTTTTTGCTCGTTGGCGCGAAGTTTTACTGCTTTTTTTCCCTCATTTAATCCTGATTATTGAACATGCAGTACTTGACACAAATTTTATTTTCGAGGTGGACCGTGCAACGGGATCCAACGAAACGAGTAATTTCCGATTAACTGTTCTACGTGTTATTAGATTAATAATAGTAGCAGCAATATATATATATACATATATATATATATATATCTTGTTTATAAAATACCCTGTTTCTCATTTTAAAAACATCTCGGGTGTTTTCAACTCACCTTCATATTTGCACTCATACTGCATGCTTCTACTTCTATTCAAGATTGCTATTTAATTGAAGATTAAATGTTGGTAAATTCAATACTCATCTAAATATTTCTTCGCTGAACAATTAACCAATCAAAGTTTGGAAAATTCGTTGTAACATTACATCTATAAAGGCCTTTATTCACTATGTGCCTGCAATTGACAATCTACTCGACCATTTTCCGCTAAACTTAACATACGTGTTCCCTTAATCACCATTTAATAGTTTTATATATAAAAAAATTCTGATACTGTACCGCACAGGGGCAAGCAGAAAAATTGTGTAAATCAAGATTACCAGGAACTCTCATTCTCTTGAGATCAGTTAAATATGAGTGGATATTTGATTCAGCAATGCCTTGAAAAATCACTGTTATGTTAAGTTACGGAAGCACTTGCGAAGTTTTCATAATTGTGCGCAATTACTTCTGCGCAATTTTTTTCCTTTATGCCATTTGTGTTGCAATTGCGTGCAATTTATACATTTATATAATAAAAAAACTTATTATTGAAATCAGAAAATATTAACCAGTACATATAAAGGTATTAATCAGTAATAACGACACTTAAATCTTTCAAAATCTGCCGATTTTATTTTTATTTTATTATTATTATTATTATTATTATTTATTTGTTTATTTTTTTTTGCAAAGCCTAATGTAAAAATCTATGCACGACAAATAATACCTTTTTTCACAAGTTAAAGTATTAATTACACTTAGTAAAATAATTCTGAAAGCAGGGTTAAAAGCTAATCCCATACTTAGCTTTCATTGAGGCAAAATCAAGTTTCTTTACGCATCCCCACCCCTCCCCAGTTTCGTTGAGGTGTTTTTAAAGCTACAAATAATATTCTGTCTGCAAGAGTGTCTTAATTGAGATAGGAAGCATATGAAGGGCTTGCAAAACAAGAAGCTGTCCATCCAAATGCTGCAGAAAATGCATTATTGACATTTAAACAATTAAGTAGATGGGAAAGGCTTTAAATATTCGGTAAAAATATATGTGGCGATTCTGGGGTGAGAAAACTCAGTTGCCTCGATGGAAATCGCGGGATAAGCAATCAGAGGGTTGAAAAAATATTTACAGTAAGTTACGAAATTCCTGATAGATAAAAATGTCAATGTAATTTATGTTTCAACATTAATTATTATCACAATTCTTGTAAAGTTTTGGAAAGAATATTAAATTAAGTAAAAAATAAAATATGAACTAACATTATTTGTGTGATAGACCGGTAAGAGAAAGTTTACTTCTTGTTTTCTAGACCGTTCATTTAAAATGTGTAACATTGTAGAGCACAATATAATGTGTCATTTCGTTTTGGTGTTTAACTGAACATATTACTGAGGAATATTATATAAAAATGTCAAATATTTACCCCGAAGTACCAAGGAACATGTTAACTTTGTTTTAAATCTGTCGCTGTTTCAGCTAACCGAAGTTATTGAAGAAAATATCTACGCACCAAGCATTTGTTTAATAGCAAAACATTAACACACAGTATTTATCACTCAGAATTTTAATCAAAGCAATCTGCGCTGGTCATTAGATTAAAAATTCATTTGTTATTCCGAGTAATACATTCGATATTATGTTCTGGCACATTAACGATCGTAAATGATCTCCCCATTATGCAGTAATTCCCTTTTCTAAGGATTAGTTTGAAAACGTTCTCGTTTGGAGGAGTATGAAATGGACATTGAAAATACTGAACTATATTTCTTGTGACCAAATATGTTTGTCGATAGATTATTTGGCATAAATGTGCTGAGAAACAACGGTCATTTTATCTTTTGTTAGATTAAACTAATTGCGAGAATCCTGTATAAAATTTCGTAGTGTCTATAAAATTGAGAAGTAAGGATTATAAGTTTAAAATAAAAGTAAGTTATTTTTAAAACATATTTAGGCGTTTTTTTAAATTGAAAATTGTTACATATGGTCAACTAAAAGCAACCCAATAGAGAATAAATGGTTTTTCGCAATGACGAATTGCGATCAGTGTGGCGTACGTCGGAGAGCATATAACCCAACTTTGCAGCAGCGTCTTAAAATCCTTTTGGCTCAGTGTATAAAGTACTGGGTTACCATAACAAAGTTTCGTGGTTCAAACACAGCTAGGGAAATCCATCCGTTCGCTACATATTGGTTTCCCAGCAACTTAACAAATGGTGCCTGTACCGCACAGCAGGGGTACCGGACCGGAAAGCAAATGTCGGGAGATTAAGCCCCTTGACGTAAGACGTTGGCTGACTGCCAATTTGAAAGAGATTGCGCTGCGTTTGATGTCAAAAAAAAGAAAACAATTTGTTATTGCTAAAGAAAAAAAAAACTAAATGTTGTGTGCCATTTCAAAACCTAATTTAATCCTTGTAACTTTTGAAATAGTATCGGTCTGTCTCCAATAAAGCCTTCATGATTTGTTTCATACTTACACAAAATCGCTACTAAGGAAGTCAAGTTAAGCTAATTTCTGATCAGACTCATTTAATTAAGTGCACTATTGATGTTTGAAACTTAATTCATGATTTTATGAATTAATCGCCTGATTTTAATTACTTTTTCTTTTTTACAAATTGTTTAAAACGATACTTAAATTTGAACAAAGAGACCCCAAGAGATTCCAAACATTTGCAAAATATTATAAAAACAAAATTACTGAAGCCTTATTAACTTTTAAAACGTATTACCCATTCATAAGCAACTCTGTATATCTCTGAAACAACATTTAAACACAAATACGATTAGCATCTCAATACAAATTACCTTTATGGTGTTAATGAGTTATTTTCCTCTCAGACTTTCCTTTTATATCTTCCTTCGCTCTATTCGAATGATAAATTGTCAAGGGGATTACTTCTCGAGAAAAAAAACTGCAAATATGTCTGCAGTCTGAAAAGAGGTATTTCTTGATGACAACTAGAAAAACAACTGCTCCGAATAATCATTTATTTTTGATGTGTAGTTTTCGATACGGAGGTAATTGTTCGTGAAGACAAATTCATCTCTTTTGTTGTTTTGAATAGAAAGGGATAACTAGTGGCAAATTGAAGAAGTGTTCCACTTTCATTTGTTTTTCCCGTGCGCTTGTTGAAATTGGGTGATGATAGTTACAAGCTGCGCTCTCTAAAATGTATTTTCTAAAAAGATGAAATGCGTGTGTTCAATTATGTCCCTTTGATCCTTTAATATCTTTTGTTTTATGACTGTTTAGTTTCATTTACCTTTTTTATGTAGTATGTTGTCTGTTTTTTCTTTTTGTTGGTTTTATTGGATTCAATGGCGTTAGAACCTCTACGGGATTCGCCGACAAACTTTATTTCACATTAGTTTGAAGTTAAAGGCATCTTTGGAAAACGTTGCCTAGCAAGAAAATTGTTCATCTTCTAGAATTTTAAAAACACAACAGAAAACTCAGCCGAAAAACACAATATGAAAATTATTAATAACTAAACCAATTTTCTAGTGGTTATGCGCCGTCAGCCTTGACACCTACCACGAACTGTAAATTTAATTTACGGTTATAAAGAGTCACTGCGCGGATGAATGTCACTCAAGATGTTTTTTAGTTTAATTTTTCAAATTTTCATGCACAAATGTAAAACGCTTTCTGACACTCTGTCAGAGTAATTCATAAATGTTGAATACATTTATTTTGTCATTTATCCTTCTCAAGTTTTTGCATACCACGAAACAATTTTTTTATTTTCTTTTGAGTTAGGTACTTAATGAATCGTAAATTTAGATAGATAATTGAATAGTAACTGTAGATTGATTTATTCGACCGCAACCCAAGACCACGATAGTCCAATAATTTTTTGTCTATTAGCTCTCCTAAGTGGGACTTTCTCCCTTGTGATGTTCATTAAAACGGAAGTAGCATCTGCTTTTAATCGAGTAGCGTACTCTTCGTTTTCTCGAATAGTTTACTCAACAACAAATCTAGTTTAACTAAATAACTGTAGAAGTGCGAAAGTTTTATTTTGAAATTTATTTCCAACTGCTGCACTTCTACACATTATAAATTTTGCATCGAAAACACATAAGTTCTTGGTTTTTCTTGTGATAGTGTGTCAATCTTCTATATGAAGCAATAAATCTGCTCATTATGCTTTCCAAAAATTATAACGAGCCTACTTTTAAGCAGCATTTTAATATTTTATGTCTTAAGTTTGATTGTGTTAAATATTTTACTTATAAAAGTAATAAACGCATGAACGTAATGTTGCGCAGCAAAACAACGGAGCACAAACACCGTAGTTCTGTAGCTCACTAGCAATTTAGGAACAAACTCCGCTGCTAAATCGCTCTAATCACTAAATAATCTAAAAGCTTTCGGCTCACGCAGTAAGGTATTTAACATATCTAACAACATAGATGATGTGGGATTGTGTTTCCCTTTATGCATACAAGCATTTAGATGTAGTCTTCAGCAAAGCTCATTTTACAAGGATCACTTCGGAAGATAGCCCTACTCAGAAACATCAATTAATTCTTGTTTGGAAGCTAATACTAGCAGAAATCCTGGAAGCTGAAACTAGAAAGCGCTAATGTGAGAAGTACAGCGGGGATTATCTGGAATGGGGTGGAAAGTTTCTGTGGTGAATTATTTCTGATATTAGGTGGAGTGATATATTTTTGGTTTTAGTTTTCAACAAAGTATATAAATGCAAGATTGGGGATAACTTGTAAGCAGGCATAAATTTGCTAAGGGAAAGATATAACATTTAAGCAGCAGCGGGGCGTGTAATTAAGCAAAAGTTGCTTTAATGTAGCTGCCTCGGGATTAAATTACAGGAATGTTCGTAAACTACTTTGAAAGCAAGAAATGCAAAGTAGAATATAGAAAAAACAGTATTTTTTCTTAAACTGCGAAATAGTCCAACTCATAGTAGTCATTTGTAGATACCAACATAGGAGCAGTGTTTTATATATTGCTGTTTTGTTTGTCAAAACTTATCTTAATGTTTTTTACTGATTTTTTATAAAACTTTTATGTGTGATTCTACTGGCCTACAATGATAAAAACGAAGCTCAGAAAACTTTACTAGGTAGGCAAAAAACGTGTGAAGAACGAGCTTATCCATATAATTATGTATAAACAATGTTTTTTCACATACGAGGTCCTTCTATGCCGCCGTTATTCTTTTCATTAGAATAAAACTAAGTAACATCACACACAAAAAAATATCGATTGAGTATCAAACCTGCTTGTCTTCGTTTTCTTCTAAAGGCAGTCTTAATTTAATCTACTTAACATGTGTGTGCTTATTAGCAGGGGATATGATAAATGTAATAAATAATATTTCATTCAGCTTAAACATACTGAACTATTAATTGCTTCTAACGATCAATTGATCATTGTAAATGTCGTTTGAGTTTCCCATTCTTCCCAAACATCAACATAACTATTACGTTGTTTCTTTTTTGCCTCTTCTCGTCATTTTTAAATTTCTCCCCTATTATTTTTTATTATTCAATATATTTTTATGTTTGATTTTCAAAGTTGATTAAAACTGTTAACAATTTAGTTTTTTCATTGTCCTTATGACTCTTACGTTCGTAAAACACATTCAACTTTCAAATTTCTGATTTTGAAATATTTAATTTGTCATTTAGTATCTTATGCCTTATTTCAAATCTATTTAAATACTTAATATACAACACCTTAAAACCGATCAGAAAATGTTCAAATTTCGAAAATACTATTATTGTTTTTGCATTACACAGTTGAAATCATTTTTGCAAAATGTTAAAATCTTTGTTTTTTCTAATAATATTTTTTCTTCTTTTAGGTAAGATCACTTCCTGTTACCTCATCCTATGCAACGTTTAAATTACGAAATAAAGTTACATCCTTATGACGCAATGTATGACGCAGCCATTAGCAATAATTGCTATTATTTTATGACCTGGAAAATATGTAAGTACCAATTTACCCCCATTTTTAACGTTGAATGGTATTACCGCAGCTATTTTCTACATAGAGCAAGTCAGCATTTAATTAATCTTTAACGAGAAGCTCAAATTGTAATATTGAATAATCTGCCCTACTAAAAATGACCTATAGAGATCAATAGAAAAATCTATTGATATCGGTAGAGTTCTATTGATATGAATTGATTTCTATAGATGTCTCTATTGCCATCGATAGAAACTATTGATACCTGTGGCCTATTGATCATATCCTTAATGGATATCCATAGAAGCCCTATAGACATCAATAGAAATTTGGTCAGTAGGAAAGCATTTCAATGGATATCAATAGAAGCTTTATAGATATCAATAGAAATCTTGGTCAGTAGGATACTGATCCCAATGGATATCACTTAAAGCTTTAATTTACATAAATAGAAATCGGATATAGGTTATACTGATTCCAATTGATATCTGTAGAAATGAAATCCTTAAGTTTAAACTTAAGTAGTAAGTCTCGGTAAAATTAGTGAGCAAGGAAGGTTATTAATAATAATAATAATAATAAAAGCAGATGATTTTAAACTTTGTAAACAAAGATAACTATAATTTTAAAATAATGAATTTCGACTAAAATTTTAACTGATAAAATTTCTGACTTTTTAAAATCTGATATTACAGATTCATAGATTATGCCAGTCACTTTTTTTCCTTTATGTTTGAAAAAAATCAATAGTTTTCTTTCAAATCATCACAGACATATGGTTCAAACATTCATTTCAAAGATAATATTTTAAAAAGATAATTAAAGAAAAACACATTTTTATTCTTTAAACTGGACACAAAAAAATTGGCCTCTTCATGTGTAAATTGTACATTGTGCGCATTGTGAAAAATGGAGCATTTGAAGTTCCATAAATAAGTTTGTTTTTAATCTAAGAATCATCATTTTGAGGGTCTTTTCCATACATCTCCATGTGATGCATACTGAGTCTCGATGCATATTCATTAAAATTTGAGACTTCAATGTAGTGTTATGCCCTGATATGTACAAAATCTTTATGCTGTGGCTAACTAATGCTATTATAAACAGATAAATTCACTTTATCTACCAGTTTGTTGGCTATCTTAGCTACCTTAAGAGGATTTTTGCCTCCGGCTCGATCATTGGCTATTCAAAACTGAGAAGTCCATAATAAGGGCGAAACTGCAGTATTAGGATGCTATGATCGAGCTGTGGGTGCATTTGCTTCAGTATATATCAGTTTTGTTCTGCTGGATATTTTGCACACCACTTGTGCAAGGACACACCACATTGTTCGAGTAGTTCTATCCCTAGTGAAAATGACCCATAGAGATCAATAAAAAGAAATTGTATGGGGAAATGGATTACGGATATCAATACTGTTAAATCAGTAGAGACCTATTGATATCAGTAAGATCAAAACAAGATCCATCGCATCTTTTAGTGATATCAATAGAACAAAACCGTAGGATCTATGGATATCAATAAAGATCCATAGCATCGTAGAATAAAAAATATTGTACGGGGAAATGGCCAACGGATATCAATAGAGCTAAATCAGTAGAGGTCTAGTGAATATCAGAAGAACAAAACCGTAGAATCTATGGATATTAATAGAGATCCATAGCATCTTGTTCAACTGATATCAGTAGACCTCTACTGATTTAGCTCTATTGATATCCGTTGGCCATTTTCCCGTACATTTTTTTATTGATCTCTACGGGTAATTTTTAGTAGGATGAGTAGCGAATATGCTCACTCATCACGTATCTATAAATGGCAATATTCTATCGATTTGGTTTAACCAAATAAGTAATTTGTAATATCGTACCGGCAAAACATTTTTTGAAAACAGAATAATTTTGCATCCTTTTTCATCAAGCACATATTGCAACAATTTTTCACGTTTTTTACCAGTGAACATAAATGATTGCAGTGAATTCTTTCGTGTGTTATGTTAAATTGAAGCACAAGATTATCGTTGTCGTCGGTATTAACTGTTTTACCCGAGTTTCTTCTACCAAGAGCAGTGCCTATGTCAAGTTCATCTATAACAAAAATCATTGCGGCCATACGCTTCTAAGTGTTCCCGAAGCATAGATATAAAGCCCTGTTCACTTTCATTAATAGAAAGAAACTGTCCTATAAAATATTTTTGGGAAAAAAATAGAACCGACTTCAGTTGGAAATTGCTCTAAAAAGTAAAAAATAATTTTTTCTTTGAACACCATCGAAACTACTTTTAAACATAAGTTTTGAAGTCGGCGCAAAAACGATAGGTAAAATGATATTTAACCATATTTTGCCAACATTTTTTCAAAGAAACCATTAAAAATTAAAAGCGGAATATTTGTACCATTACACGAATGTGTAGTAATCAATGAAATGAATCCATTAAAATTTATATTTATAGTTGAATTGTAGTTGCGTATGATTCTATACATTGTTTTTGCGCCGACTTCAAAACTTATGTTTAAAAGTAGTTTCGATGGTGTTCAAAGAAAAAATTATTTTTTACTTTTTAGAGCAATTTCCAACTGAAGTCGGTTCTATTTTTTTTCCAAAAATATTTTATTTCATTCTTTTTAGTGCAAATGCACTTAAAATAATCAAAATATAGTTAAAAAACCATGCGCTGTTCAAAAAACTTGCAGACCTGGACTCGATCTCATTCCATCAGGAACTTCAACCCGACGCTTTTAACCACTTGAATATCGGGTCGCTCATTGAAGTAAGGATTTACGATAGCAGATATTGTTTTTAAATAACATGAAATTTTGGTTTTTCGATCATAACTTTTTTTTCTAGTGAACAAATATCGTCATATGAATACATGGTACCTAAGTTAACCATTTCCTATCGATTAAAAAAAATCGTCCAAATCGGTTCAGTAGATCAGATGTTATGTGCGAACAAACAGACAAAAAAACATACGCTTTGAATTGAGAACATCCTCTTTTTTTGAAGTCGGTTAAAAATTGAAAGTAAAAGTAAGTAATTTGAATTGTAGGAGAAGGAGTTAGAGTAAGACTTGGAAAATTGGTGCAAGTTTTTGCTTTTCATGGAAAATAATTTTCAACTAAAGTGGACTCTTTAGCTTTTTTCAAACACCACAAATCAAAATCCTTTTTTTTTAAAAATGTGTGTCACTTTGATGATCGTTCATACCCCCCCCTCCCTCGTAGTGCAAAAAAACATTACACAGCAGATTTTTCCCAATAACTCAACACTCATGGTGTTTGATACATTTTATTTGTTTGTAATGATGTTTTTTGGTCACAACCAATATGAAAATCACAAAAAATAGTTACTTTAATTTTTAACATATGTTTATCATCTTCAGAATTTTTGACTTTTAATTTTACCTTGAATTTGACGTAAATGCAAGGTATAAAATACAGAATTTTATAAAGGTACAAAAATTATTATAATATAATTGATTGTGTATATAATTTTTGAAAAAATAATATAGGTGCCGCAAATCAAAAACCATTTATTGCCACAATCGATTCAAAGCCACCAAAAATGGCGCAAACGTCCATAAGAAAATTCTACAGCATCGAAGGACCCCATTGCCAATTTTAAGAAAGATCCGACCAAAACTGTCATTTTGTACCATAAAAAAATATGGGGCACATTCCCATGGGAGGATGTACCTGCATAAGGACATTACAATCATTAAAATCATTAAAAAAAAAAAAAAAAAACATGCAGCTATTCGAAAAAATCCTTGCAGACCTGGACTCGATCGCATTCCATCAGGAACTTCAACCTGACGAGCATAACCACTTGACCATCGGGTCTCTCATTGAAGTAAGGATTTACGATAGCAGATATTGCTTTAAATGACATGAAATGTTAGTTTTTCGATCATAACTTTTTTTCTAGTGAACAAATATCGTCATATGAGTACATGGTACCTAAGTTACACCATCTCCTATCGATTAAAAAAAAATTTGTCCAAATCGGTTCTGTAGGTCAGATGTTATGTGCGAACAAACAAAAAAAAAAAAGTATACGCTTTGAATTGAGAACCTCCTCCTTTTTCGAAGTCGGTTAAAAAGTGGTGCTCTCGATAAATTTTATAATGTTGCTGATTATTGCTTTTCGTGTGTCTGATACTCTACAATGCAAATAGATACGTGCAAATCCTTTCTTCTGTAGGTGTGCTAGTTATTGAAAACATCTGCCACTATTTTATATTGTTTAGAAAAGTAACTGCTACATAGTTCTAGCTCATCTGATAATATTCAAGTTCTTATCCTTACAAATTTCTGTAGTAGCGCTTCCTCGTCAAGAACATACGATGTTTCCACACATATTAACAACAGTCATCAAGTCAAACATAGTACATAATCCGTTAGGAATATTACAAATGCAGCAATACTCTTCATTGAGAAACGTAGATAACACGCTTATAACTTTTTCACTTATTTAGTTTGAGAACCAAATTGATTTTCAATATGTCAATGCCTCTCCCGCCCCGCCCCCCAGCTTTTTTTTTAAAACTTCTTTTTTTATTTTGAAAGTTAGTGCCTCTCTTTTCGCGAGTAAGACGTAATTTAAACTGGTTGCTATGTCATCCAAAATTTTTGCCAATAAAGTTTTTTTACTTTTTCTCAATAACTGCTTTTCTTGTTTAAACCGAGATAGACGAAGTACAAATAAGTCATAACTGAAGCTTTCCAGTAGTTGCTTTAGATCAGAATTCACACATTAACATACCAGTATTCTATTGATGAGGCGTCCTGTACCGATTTGTTGGACATTTCTATCATTCTTTCGAAACATAACCATTGTGGCAATTTGATGCTTTAAATGCTTTTCCCGTAATAATATTTTTCAGCGTGAAATTTATTCTTCTTCGGAGTTGGTAACACAAGTAAATAATTTATTTTTTTGCACCCTTGAACTTTCCCGCATTATTTCACTTATCAGTTTACTCCCACGCTTATCTTACTAATATCTGATCATCGTGTAAAACTTACATCAATCCAACATCTGATGTACTAGAAGTAATTAATTTATTATTTTGTACACTGCAATGCATACACTTCCCTGAGTTATTTTACTTGTCAGTCCACACCCAGGCTTATCATATTTTGCTGTACATAATATTCATATGCAGAATACCTAAGGGTGTTCACGAGGGAAAGTTATGGTGTATGCAATTGAAAACGCAAGGACTGCTCTAGGAAGTCTTAGCCTCTTTTCTGGGGTATCTTTTTTTTTGGGGGGGGGGGGGTCTCTGTATCTTCTGACATGGGACTGCCATTGTTCTTGGGGGAATGGTCTTTGTGCGTGAGAAATACGACAGAAGACAAAAATTTCAGCAACACATTTGGCAAACTACTTGATCAGTGATGATTGAAAACGCTTTCTTAAACTTTTCCCATAACGTGTAGATTGAAACAAATATATTATATAGCTTTCATAGATGGCACATTTCTCAGACTCACAAAAGTACTCTGCTCTCATTGAAAACTCTCATCATGTACTAAAATCAGCTAAAAATTTAAATAGATAATTTTTGGGTTTTTTATCTAATAGAAACACAGTAGGAAAAAACTTGTATCCAAATATTTTGCAAAATAAATCAGAAAATCAAGAAAAAGATCCTTTACGTTGTTCCAATCTTATTCTCCTACGGGCAATTCTAAAGTATTTGTGTTTCTTATTTCACTGAATTCAATTACTTTCTTCAGCATTTGGTTTTCTTGAACTTTTTTCATCTTTTTTACACGAGTATTGATTTACTTCTTTGAAAATTTGAGAATTATTGTATTTTCAGTAGTTCAGAATAAATATAATATACGCTGGATAAAATAAAAGTTCAGCTTTTCACAATGGTGAGGGTTCATCTAGAGACCTCTATGAGAATGTTGTACATTTCTTGAAGTCTGCCCATTTTTATTGCCTCATTTTTATGGTTACACAAAATAATATTTTCACCTACTTCTCAGTGGTCAGTTCAACCCAGAGTAGAGTTTTGTTCAATATAGGTGTCGTTGTAATTGTAAATGAGACTCATACGCTGACTGCGGGAAATCATATCCGGTCACGTGAAGAAATTTCGTATAACATCTTACAAGGTTAAGGAAAGTTCATTTTATAACTATTCTTTGTTATACGGACAATTTTTATTAATACACATTTAACGCTTAGACCATCTGGATTCCTTCATAATATTTTTTTAAGTGTTCGTTCTCCGTACATTTTATTGACCGGACCGCCTGGAATTCTTTCGAAAGCTTTCTGCAAATAGAACATTATTTCAGAAAATAAGCTAACGAGTTAGCAATTATGATTGAAGTGGGAAAAAACAACGCAAATAAAGCACAAAGTACCAAAAAATGTCAGCATATAGCTATGTCAAGCCTACAAGAGTCTCTCTTCATCGGTCCAAAAATACTCAACAAACAAGTCGTTCAAGAACACAATTTCAACCATGTGGACACCGGTATATGGGTCGGATATACCGGCATCTAAGTTTTCACAAATAGTTGTCCGTTGAGCACTTTTGCACTGATGAAAGAGACTTCGTTGTGTAGCATCTCAGCATTCTTATCAGCAGTAACGGTGCAGCTGGTCCACCCGCAAGATTTTCCTCATAAGAGTACGAACCAATTATGAAGGATGCTGTAAATCCACAAAACATTATAACTTTTGGCTAGTGAAGAGGTTCCTGCACATAAGTGTGCGGATTAGTTGCGGCCCAAATCTGGCAGTTGTGCGTACGACCGTTTAAATGAAAGTGTGCTTTGTCACTCTATTGGATTTCCCACTGCCATGTACCCTTAACTTGCATGCGTTCTAGAAATTTCGAAAAAAAATCCAGTCGGGTAACCGTATCTCGAGGAAGTAATTTTTGAGTGGAAGCGTTTTTATAAGGATGAACTTTTAACATCTCACGTAAAATCTTCCGCACCATTGAGTAGGGGATAAGTGTCTGCCGAGAAACTGCATGAGCACTACTGGTACTTTGCGCATTCTCCATCTCCTGTTCACTAATAGCATTTGCAACTTCGTCTACTTGTTGCTGATTAACAGCCTTGCTTCCCTAGCCTGGTTGTTAGTCTAGAGATCCAGACATTTCAAAGCGCTGAATTATGTTTCTTAAATTAGTAATGATCATTGGCCCTTTTCCCAACTGCTTCAATCGCCGAAATTCTCAAAAGGTAGCATTGATATTTTCATTTCGCTGGTAATACAGCTTCAGTAACAAAGCACGGTCAGTGCGTCATTTTATACTGATGATCGCTAAATGTAACGCGTTTATGCAAATTATTCATTCTATTTTTTTAACTGCACAGCTTCTTCTGGTGACTTTTTTTTAGTAAGAAATTCTACGGCGATCATATTAAACCTCATTTGCAAATAACAATCATTTTTTCTTAGCGAAATTGATTTGAACAGCATATTTTTGAATTTAATTCGCGATAAACTCTTTTTTTTCATTTCAGAAACCGAAATCCCATGGTCTAATATGTGCGCCCATATGAAATTTTGACAATGTTTCGCCCAGTACTTCGCGCGCTAGAGGGCTCCAAACACCTCACGTTAATAGGGAAGTTTTAAATTTTTTTTAATTTATTTTTGTGGTATAACAACGTACATGATTATCGTCGATGAAAAAAATTGCAATACGACAAGTAGTTTTTGCTTAAATAATTTTTAAAGGTCAAGCGTCGGTGACGGCAGAAGACTCGTGGGTTTTTCGTCAGAGCGCCAAGCTTGGAGCGAGAAACTGCTTATTGGCGGGAAAGGAAACCGGTTTTCCGTACTGTTATATGTTGTTCTCGCGGGCTGCCCGAAAAAGGTAGAAAAAGCCAAGTAATGCCTCGCTAAAATTTGAATGTGGTTTTCACCGCAAAAAGCTAAAAACGATCGAAACTGACACCCATGACATTTTATTGGATTGCCCTTGAAAAATCCAATCTTCACAGTGAGTTAATAGACTTTAACTAATTGATAACGGAAGGAAAAAAACTCCGCAATGAAACAATAGTATAGCTGCAATACAATTTTTGAGGGTAAAATGCTAAAATTCGAGCAATTTGACGTCACTGGTTTCGTTTTCAAGGCGCGCTTTTTTGCGCTTGCTTTTTTTTTTTAAATTCATTAAAAATCGATCATTGCCCAGGTAGCACAAATAACCTTTAAACGTTTTATAAACGTTTTTAAGCGGTTGTCACAACGTTAATAACCATTTTACAACGTTTAAAAATCGAAGTGTGCTACTTGGGTTGTGTTTTAAAATTCGGCGATGGTGAATTTTTGTGTTTTGAAAATGTCTTAACAATATCTAGTATTCAAAGTAGGAATATTTAATAGGTTAAAGCTTCCCTATTTATAACCACCCTGTATATTAAAAGGTTTTTTATCTTATGGTGACATAGCTTCCCAATCGACTGACATTCGAAAATTATTACCACGAACAAAATTATTTAATTAATAATATTGCACATTAAAATTTTAAAAACAGATATGTTATCGGTGATGTTGTTATGGTGAAATAAAATTATAAAGTTAAACTGAACTTAAGATGTAGGGGAGTTAAATTAAAATATTCGCAGCAATGGCAGGAAATATTTAAAATTTTCTTTTGGGAAAACAAAGAAATGGGAACATTACAGAGACATCACAATATAAAGTAAAAAAAGATTATAAATAATGACTATTGATGCATTTTAAAACTAAAATCTGAAATGATAACTTCGAGTTTTCCTGACAAAAACAAATAAGCAGTACGCTTACTACTCAAGAAGGTAAAATAAAATAAAGGTTTTCTAAGGTATAACTAAAAACTTTATTTACTTTCTACGTAAAACCACATTTTATAGCCACTAATATTTTTTCAGTAATATTTGTTTCGATATTTTAAACAGTGGGATAGTTTTAATACAATATAAATTAACTATTCTACAACAAATACAGGAAAAAAAACTATTAATGCTTTAACTAAAGTTGAAATTAATATCATTTCTTAGCAATGAAATATTTTAGTCTCGAAGTTTTCTTCTTTTTTATCCACAGCTCATCACTCTTCTTCAAGTTAAATGTTTCTTATTTTTACTAATCTTTCTCTAAAAATCTTTATTTTTCTTGTACTATAATCTAATTTAAAACTATAATGATAAAAAAAAATCTATGGAATACCAGATTAAGTATGTATAAACAGTTTTTATAAGCAGTGGTAATGGAAATTACTTTTCAGTAATGAAATGTTTTACTTGCGTATATTTCTTCTTTCTTTTATTTATTATTCAACATTTTTCAAGCAAAATATCATAATCTTTTCTTGAAGTCTTTCAATAGTTTCGTTATAATAAACAATGAGTTTGCGAAGAATTTTAAAGTACTCTGAGCTCAAAATTCTCTATTTAAAATAAAAAAATATCGAAAACCATTGATTTCTATCCTCCATACCTGGGAGGAACGCAGTTTTGCGATCATTATCATTTTTTTTTTTTTTTTGTCTGGAACTTCGCTGGAGAATCACTCTATTTGGTGCGATCTACGAAACATTCGAAAATAAATCTTTAGACTAACAGCTTATATTTTTAGTTCAAGTTTTGGGATATTTTCTTGATTAGATATGAGTCATTTTCAAAATATTCATACTTATACCATTGTGAAAACAATGATTATACTCATAATGTGCTATTTAAAACTGACTCAATATATTAAGTTTCTTTACGATACAGTACACAACACATGCATGGCTCATTGTAAAAGTGAGGGTTTTTTTTTTTTGTAAAGAACTTCAATATGTCTTATTACGTAAGCAAATGTTTCCTTAAGAATAAAATTAAAAGTGTTCAGCTACTCTTTGTCGTTTGACATTTATGTTCGGAAAAGTGAGCTGTTTCCCTTTTGAACTAAAAGATATTACTACATGTACCATTTATAAAATTTTAAAAATATGGAGAAATACCACTTTTACAACGAACGACACAAACGAGGAAAATCGGACGATAAAAATCTAGCTACTAGCAGAAGCGAACTTTAATCTTTTCTGCGCTTGCCTAAATTGTTCCGTTTGTGTATAGCATCAGTCGCTCTCAAAAAGTTTTACCAAATTAAATTGTAGTGCCTTAGTCGGAGTTTTTTACTTTCAAATAAGAAAAAAAAATGACGGAACGACTGAAGCCGAGCTACTGCATCAAATTTTAACAGAAACTAGGCGAAAGCTAGTATGCAACCAATACGGAAATGCAGACAGCTTTTGGTGACGATCTCTCAGCAACTGATTTTGACGTTTTTTGCCGAAAAACCATTTCACTTGAAACTAATAACTCCGGCGAGGGCACTACACTTTACCTCAGTCAAACCCTCATTGCAAGTAACTAACATTATCTTTAGACTGTTGAAATTCAAACATGCAGAGGAAGGTTCAAAGAAGGCTCATGAAAACGCTCTTGATTTATATCCATCGTGTTTTCATACAAAAAAAAAAAAGTCGGGTTATTTTCTAACAGTCCTCGTATATCAAAATGCAAGAGCAAATCACTTGTATATTTTTATGTACGTTTTTTTCATCTAGTAGGTGAAAGAAATAGCTCTGCCTCATCTGTATTTTGGAATTCAGTAATATTTTTTCCCTTTATTTTCACTATAAAATTAAATCCATTGGGACGTTTCAACAAGTACATCGCTATTTGGCAATTCCATAAAAAAAACCACCATTTTGTCCCGCACTTGACAGCTCATATAGTTCATTAAAAAGTAAAATTTTTAAAGGATAATGAACAATGTTTTATAGTTAAAAAAAATTACCCAAACGTTTGTGATTTCTTAAGCAATAAAATTGTGTTTGAACCATTTTTAAATTATTATTTTTAATAAAATGTATGAGCCCTCACATTCCAGGCATAATGTACGTTCTCCCATGAAATAGTCTTATTATTTTAAATTTCTGAAATTAGTACCGCCCCCCCCCCCCCCCGCCTAAAATCATACAAAACATGAAATGAGAAATTGACATGTTTCGAGTTAACTTTCAAAATTCTTACCTAAAAGTTTTTTAATGCTTTTTCTGTCATAATATTCGTTCCTCATAAAATAGTAAAACGAAAATTGGAAATAAGCTTGTTTTAATTGTTAAATACTCTTGTAAGGAATCGGTCAAAAAAAAACGCTTCCTTTGAATATGCATTAGCCCTCATATTTTTAGTAATTATTTCTTGGAGAAAGAAACTTTCAAGCCACGAAATAAGACTTACTCTTTGTGCAATTCAGTTCTTACAAAAACAAAGTTCGCATTGAAAAATGACAATTAGTCGAAACATTCAACTCGAGTCATTTTACAGAAGTACGTTATGAGCTATAATTTTTCATGAAACACTAAAAAGTCATGTTGCTTTAATTCATTACATTATAGTCAGTATATGTATTTAACGGACATTTAACTTGAAATAATTGCTTTTAAAATTTTTGACCAAGTGATTTTTTCCTCGAAAATTACTTCTTGACCTCTCTTTACTGTTCACGTAATAAATAACCTTTAAGGAAAAAATACTCTCAAACCTTGTTCGTGTATCATGACCTCCGGGTTTCTTGCAAATGACGGCTGCTGTTGTCAAGGTTATTCACGATTGTGTTGTCGACAGGTATTGTACTCGTGTATGTGTAGCAGCTGTTACTTTTGGCTGGACAAGATTGGATATGTAACTGGAATCTAATAAATGCTTTTCCGTGCTTTAGCACCTGCAAAGGTGAGAGAAAAAAATGTGGCCTTTTCTTGTCCAATTTGGAGAGAAGGGAAGATGCACAAATTAAAATACGCGCTTAAGTCACATTTTCATGTTAACCTTTCCTGTGCATTAAATTCCCTTTATTTACATACATTCATTCGATGGAAAATGCAAAATTCTGAAGCAATGCTAACTGATCGGATTTCAAATTGAAGGTTTTATATTAGCTTAAAATAACTCATATTGTTATGTTTGCAAAGCGGTTTCATGTCATCATTGCATTGATGCGATCCTTTCCATATCTAGATAAGTTAAGGAGAAAAAATCAAACATAAAGCATTAAATTTCAAGAAAAAATCCTTTAGTAGCAGAGGTCAAATTCTTTTGGTATTTGCCTTGCGCCTGAAAAAAGTTCCGTAGTTCGATACAAACTTCAAGTAAACGGCTCAAAATTTTTAGGGGAAAAATTTAAAGATATATTTGTACACTTCATAATATTTAACAAAAAACCGCAGATATTGGGAACTCTCGTCAGATTTTATATTACTACATCCATACTACCAAATTAATGCTCTCCATGTTACTTGTTAGGATTTTAAGGCAGTATTAAAACTTTTAATTCGGCTAAAATTTATAAAGATTTTTATTGAATATCATCTGCTTTTTTTAATGCATACTCATCAAGACACAAATTATTTGCGGCAGAGCAGCAATTTCCAAGCCACTTATCACACATGTTGACCAACATTGCAACTATGCATAGTACAGTGAACGCATGCAGTCCTTTGGTACCAAAATTCGCAAATGCACAAATCCATTGTTTTGTTAGTAGAAAAGACATACTGTACATTTCGGGTGCTCCAAGAAAATCGAAAAAAAAAAAATCTGCCGTAAGAATGCTCAGTTGATCTTGGCAGAAACATGGTAACTTTGGCATAGTGCTTATCGCTGTGGAGATAAAATTTCAGTTTCAACGGAGAACGGAAGTTTTACAGCCATAAATAATACCGCTACAAAAAAAAATAAAAATGATGCTTTATTTCTCTTGAGTAAACAACATTGTAATATTAGATATTTTAAAATTAGGAATGATGTCACGATCCCATAAGAAATGCTCCACGACCCTGAGGTTGCGGACCCCTGTTCTGGAGTCAACATTAATAATTATCATTATCTGGATCTTGTATAACTCCATCATAACGACTATGTTATTTTTTCCCCGTGTCCCTCCTTAGAATTTGTCAATCAAAAAGAATGAATCTCACTAGTTACATAGTGTAGTTTGAACATGGTTTGAAACATCTTCATACAAAACGTTAGTTACATGACAGCTTTTTCCATTTTTGAGAGTTTTTTTTTTTTTCTTTCTCAGTTGAAACGTTGCTCTCTACATTTAACAACTTTTTTTTCTTGGATCCCAGACTTAACCATTAAGTGAAAATACATCGTAACAACAATTAAGCGAACTATTCATATTCTACTAGTAACCTCAATGCGTAATGTATCTTTAATTTCGTATTGTCCGTTGCATTTTTGTAGTAACATAGATCGCATTTGTGAAGTTAAAAAAGAGGGATGGTTTTACTCAAGAGATAGTGCATTTAATGCGGAACCTAAAGCCGTTTTCTGCTACAAGTGCATCTATTTGAGTAATTTAATAGGCGACAGAGAAACGGGCGATTTTGAAAACTTAATGGCTCTTAAATATGATTGTATTTCATGATCCGGTTTCTGAAAAATTAAAGAATAATGAATGGCATTTATCTTACATACGTCGATTATAAAGTGTCTTGAATATGAACTCCTCTAAAAATTGCTACCGTTTCTGTCTACAAACTCCAGTAATCTCAAATCGTAAATTTTCCACCTCTTCCCGCAACTTGTCTCGAAAAATACGTACCACCTCCTGTCGGATTCCTTCCGTAAATAAAGGAGCGTAAAATCTAGAGGTGAAAGCACGAAACGCTGTACTTTTAAATAACTCCACAGGAATAAGTCACGGGCCAACAGATCGGACGATCGTGCGCGCCAAGACCCCATGTCTTCAGATAATGTGTCGGTGAACCATCGCCTTACAACAGATAGCAGAGTCACTTGGCACTCCATCATGCTGAAATCAAATTTCTTAATTGATTTCAGGAAAAAATGTCAATTGAGGAGCCTTAAATATATTTAGTAGTAATGCACCGATTAATCAGCCATAATTGGCCACATTGCCGATTATTACTAATCGGTAAAATCGGGCCGATTAATCGGCCAAAAAATATTTTTAAATACTATTCTTCAAAGTATACCTTCACTAAGAAACTAAGATAAATAACTTTATTAAGAGTAATAATAATCCTCACAGTTGATATAAAGTTTCTAATAAATTAATTCTCCTACTTTGAATACATATACATAGACAATGTTGCAACATTTTTCATGTGGCGACAGTTTTCTATTTAGTACATTGCTTTTAGATAACCTCTAATTTGCACAAAGAATAAGTCTTTAATTAAATTGTTACTAATCATTAAAGAATTTAAATTAAAAGTACTCCTAAATTGGAGTGCTCACCGCAGACTCCCACTCTCCTTTTTTGAATTTTTATGTCCAATTAACATAACTAACAATGTGTTAATGTATTGTTCTTGACAATAATATGAAAATTAGTACGAAGAAGTTTGATAAAACATTGAAATTATTTTGTGAAAATTAGGAAAATGGGAAAAAAATTTCTCTCGGAAATAAATTATGTACTATTTATAAACTCGAAATTGTATAATGGAGAAAAAACAGTGATGGTAAAATTGGTAGTATTAAAAACAATCATCCTTATTATTAATCGGCTCAGCCGATTAATCGGCCGATTATCAACGACCGATTAATCGGTAATCGGTAATCGGCCAATTTGCTTATCGGTGCATCCCTAATATTTAGGATATCTGCTTTACTCTGAAAATCTATTGCTATTAAAACCCTCATGTGCAAGGGTCCATTTCCATGGTGCATGCATTCTCGAAGAAGCTAATGTCGAAGGGTGACGGCTAAATATTATTATGTTTGAAACTGTTAATGGCATTTTGCCTTCCCTTTCTATTATCCAATGGGCAGAGTATCAATTTCAAAACCTCCTGCCTCTCTGCCGAATATTGTATAACGCCTTACTTAACCACTACTTTGATCTACTTTGACTTTTTAAAAATATAAAGTGTAAATGTAAATGGGTTTATACGAGCTAATGTTTTTATTATTTTGCAGCATTTTCAATTTGCAATTATATTTGAACATCTCTAAGGCGTTTTTTGCTACAGCTTGGAATAACCAGTGATTCTCAGTAAATGCTGCTCATTTTGATGAGTACCAGCAAGCCCCATACTTTGACAAAATCCCCTACCATGCAATCATAAAAATCGCCATGCAGAAAATAAGTTACGATCTTTAACAATGAAATCATAAAGAGACAAGTAAAATATTTCACAAGTTACACTCAACTGATAAGTTAGTTTCATAAAAAATAATTTCACTTCATAAAATAAGCATCCTCATCAAATAAATAAGATTCAGAATGAATATGTCAGCCTCTTAAAATGAAAAATAATGCATGATAAATGAGCATTATTGTAAAATAAGCACGTTTCGTGATGAATATGCAATAAAAAATAAAATAAATTATTTGCCATGTTTACGAGCAACGGGATATTTTACTATCAAAATATCCCCGCTTCAAATTTTGCAATCTCTACAGTTGAGTTAAACCAGTGTCGTCCTCATTAACTTAGCTTTAGAATTTTCATTTATAGACAACTGGAAAGGACGCTAAAAAATGCCCAGTTTCAGCCGCATCCCCATTTCCTACCCTCACTAATATATCTTCTTTTCCACTTTAGTTTCAGATATATGTGTATTTTCAGCGTAACATTTTTCAAGAAATGTTCATGATACGTGAAATTACATTGTTTGATGAATGCAATGCCTGACGTCGAATACCAAAGCAATTTATATCATTGCTTTCTCGAATTTATTCTTTTTCCCTTTTTTTCTGGCGATATTCTGATTACTCGTAACTGTACTTGATAGTGCTCGAACGGTTTTATTATTTATAGCCATATCGGACACTTTTCCTTTTTAAATTGATCAACCAAGTAAAAAATAATTATCTCCCAATAGAAAATTCTTCCTTTTTTTCTCCCGCTGGGATGCGGAGACTAGTAATTCATTTTTCTTATGTTTTTTTTTTTCCTCGTAATCGTGTAATTTCAGATTGAATCTAGACTAGACTTATTTTTCTTTTCCATCTTGTTTCTTTTTCTTTTTTTGGACTACTCAACTTTTTGTGGATTAAGGATTGTGTTCTTATTTTGCTTTTCAAGTTAACAAGAGATTAAGTTGACTTACATTTTTGACCAAAAAAATGAAACAGAAGGAGTTAAGTTATTCTTAATTCTCTAAATATGTATTTTAATGCTCGCTAACTGTTGTAGCAAACTTTTCGATAAAAATAATTTAATAACTCTCATCTTAGGAACGTTCGTTTGTCATTAAAAGAAAGAAAGTAATCTAAAATGATTATAATTTTGTATGCAGATTATGGATTTCAGCAAAAACTGAGCGTAATTTGTCTTTGATATTTACAATTTAAGTACGTAGAAGCAAAAGTGGTGGAAGTACCAGAATTCAAAACTAGAAACAAGTAGTTTAAATAATAGGAGAATCATGATGGTTAACTTTACACTACTTCATACATTTCAGTATATTTTAACTTCAAAAGAAACTAGAAATCCCAGTGCTTAAATCTGATGGCAAGTTGATTATATAAGTTCTCTATCTATGCTTTATTTTACAAAATAAACCGTTGCAATTGGATTTTCACTGTTGAAGTCTAAAATCATAATGTAAAAAATATTCAACCGTACAACTCCTATTAATTTCTGACAAAAGATTTCATCTATCATTTTTATTTATTTGTAATTTACATTTTTTGTGCAAAAGAGAACAAAAATCCATACGAATTAAAGTTTAAATCTGTTCGAAATTTCTTTAAGATAATTACCAATTTTCTATTAAGATTTATTCCTTTGAAAACCAATGTGCAATAACTACCTGTATTTTTTGAAAGATTAACTTTCTTAGAGAAACGAAAGAAAGTTTCTTTGTAAAAAGAAAGTTGGAGATTTTTTGACTTAAAGAACATGCAAATACCGAAAATGTGGGTGAGAATATATAAAATGACCTAGGAATACTTTCCTAGAATTTTGCTCTTTTCTTTCCCATACATAGTTTAAACTTCATTCGAGAAAAGGAATTTCTATTCTTGAGCATTTATTCTCCGTGTCAGGTTCCGAATTCCGGGTTACAATTCTTTCTTTTTTTTTTTTCATCTGGAGACAGCACTGTATGTCCCAAAGGTCTCTGCGAATCAAAAGAGCCAATAACTCCAGAAACCAAGAACCTTAAAATAAGAACGGAACTGTTACTGTTGCAACTGGTATGCAAGAATAAGAAATTTCCTTCATATCTGGCATGCAAGGCGAATCTTGTTTTCCAAAATATTTTGTTGATTTCTGTTATGGTATTTGTTCTCTCAGAAAATGCATTCACTTCCTTTTGGAGGTTTTACGACGATTCTAGAATTTAGTAAAATGGGTTTTTGAACTGTGTGTGTGTGTGTTTTTTCATGTTGTTTACATTTTGAATAGTTTGTAAGGGGATCTAATTTTTTATAGTTGTGTTTTGAGCAGGTTTTTTTTTTTAAATAAAGAGCTAAAAGAAATGTTTCATGAGTTTTTAAAACAGTTTTCTCTTAGCAGCTTCAAACATCTCATTTTGCATGTAAAATGATTTTCTGAATCTTATACTTAAATAACATGATTTATACTTAAATAACATGATTATGCATGTAATACATTTTTTCCATGTTGGTAATATGTAATAGTTCAGGGTTGTGCAAAATAAGTGGTCTATTTCAATACTACTAATAATAATGATGTTAAATGCGCACGGATAGGCACGGCGATGCGAAAAATATAATATGTTTGGTCTACACAGCTTTTTTTACGATCAGTTTTGCTGGATTTACAAGGGTCGTAAACGACTATTTTGTAAATTTAAAATAGTATCATTAGTATGAAAATCAGCTTCGTAACTTATTAAAAACATTAAGTTATCGTTTTCCGAAAAAATGGCTTTTCATCTAACGTGCGAAGTAGCTATACGTAGCCGCGGTGTCCTCTTGCTGACTATAAAAAAAATATTGAGATCATACCAAACGAATGGTACTTCCACAATGTCCCTATATAGAGACTAGATGGTACGAAAAAAAAGCTGTTACAGGTAATGAAAGTTCTAAAAATGTGTCTGTTGTTAAAAATTACTTGTCATAAGTATAACCAGTGGCTTTATTATAGTTATTAGCTTCGTTGCTTAATCGCACATTTGTGTTGTTCTGATGCTTACTACTCTTAATTGTACGTTAGCTGTTTTTAATGCTTAAACGTATATTTCGATCAGGGGTACATTGGTGTCGGCACGCACTGAACGCTGTTACGGTACTGCTTTTTGGGGAAGAAGCATTTCTCCCCCAAAAGTAGTACCAAGCGGAAGAGTCTTGGTCTTACCGAAAATACGCCTGTGGACTTCGTTGTGGTTAAATCAAAAATGACTTGCGCAAAAAAAAAAAGAAATTCTTAGTTAGAATTGGGTGGTTCAGAACTGTCCTTCTTTAGGCAATATGAATTCAAACCAACGCTTCATCAAAAGGGAAGGTTAGCCTCCCCCGTCTTCACTCCTATCAAGGCTATTGGCGTCCGTTAATAGATCGTGAGGTTACAAGTGAAACACACTAAGTCAAAATTATTAATTTTCAGATTTTTAGTTTATCTTACACACAAAAAGGAGCTGTTTCTACTGGTGAAACCCACTAAGTCATATCTTTATTATGCAATGCTATACTAGTGAAACACACTAAGTCGTATAATTAATGATAATTATTAATGCCGTACCATTATCATGCTGTTTTTTGACTTAATGTGTTTCACTTGTAACCCCACGAGATACTTTACGAATGTTCCTCAAATTTCACTGCATACTTCATAACTTGATCACAATCATGTACTTTACAACAACACAATCGCAATCACATTATATATATATATATATATATATATATATATATATATATATATATATATATATATATATATATATATATATATATATATATATATATATATATATATATATATATATATATATATATATATATATATATATATATATATTAATTGGAGTTTCGTCCAAATGAAAACTGCGCAAATGGTGCTGGTAAATTTTGAAAAGAGAAATAATACTTTCCTCAAAACAACGAGAACACATCTTATTCTTTGTTAAGCTTTTTCTTATGAAATTACAAAAATCATCTGCTAGTAAAATAAGTTAAGGAATAAATGAGATGAAAGACTCAAAAAGGTTAAGCATTAGTTGTTCTTTTTTTTTTTTTTTTTTCAATATCTACGACACATTCTTTATTGTTCTAAGAGTATGAAAAGCTATTTTTAAAACACTTTATAATATCAAATCTAAGAACTTTTGCAATCATAAGTAATGGTAATTAAAGGAAAAAAAAGGAGGAAAAAGGAATACAACGCACACAAATAAAATATAATAAAATCAATTTAACACATCTGAAATTCTTTTCACGGCTGAAAGGAAGAGACGAGGTAAGACCCTCTATGTCTGCAATACCGTTAACTTACTCTATTTATTCAGTTGATATATCGATGTTTTTCCCGACACAGTAATGTAAAAAACATTAGCCATTTACCAGAGACAGTAGGTAGTTTTTCATTTATATTCAGGAAGAACGGACTTCACATAAATAAGGTAGAATAATTCTTAAAAATGTCTAGAATTGGTGTCTAGACGTGAGACATATTTCTTGTTTTGTAAATATTTTCGTCTATGATGGATTCAGGATATTATATTTCCGGCATTTGTATTAGTATTTGTTTTACACTTAAGAAACTTCTAGCTGAGCCATATGTACGGCACATAATCTATAAGCGAGTTTTTGTATGAAAGGAATTTTATATCACTACACTCTGAGAAATTTGGTATTTTTGGAGTATTTAATTTTATAATGTACTGATGCTTTTTTCTAAAATCCTTGATAGGACATTTAATAAGATTATTTTTAAGTGAGACTATTTTCTTTATATAAACGTACTTCGTGTTTTAACTTGAATTTTTCCCTTGTCGCATAGTCTTTCACTATCTTTCCATTAGTTATTGTTATGCTTGAATATTTTTGTAACACCGTAAAAACCTTCAAAAATGAAGTTACGGCTAATTTAATTTGGAAGCTAATAAAATTTTTACAGGGAGTTAAAATTTTCGTGATTGTAGCTGTCCGCCCATAAAGATGCCACATAAAAGAATCTATGCGATCTATTTGGGCACTTGGTCTGCAAAAGGTCCAATAAACAGCCACGTTATAAAGCAAGTGTAAAATGTGTCAACCATACGTCGTACCAAAATCGTGTGACATGGAGGGTATTTACCTCATCTTTTCATAACCAAAGTATTGGACTTGCTTCGAGCTAGTTGAGTTTGATTACATACTGGCTGTTGCGAGCAGGTGATTACTCTCTCAGGCAACTAAGATTAACACAGCACTAAGATTGGCACTGTAAAATAGTCGACTTAACACTTGATAGCTCAGACTCTCAGCTCTAAGAAGGCGTCTTTATCTTTAATTTTGATCCAAAAATGCTGAGCTATGTCAATGATTCATTATTGCTGAAATGTCATTTTTTGAGCTAAAACCGAATAAAAATTAAAAAAATCATAAACTCTGAGATTGTTTTCCTTCCCTAAGAAACAATCCACGGGTTTTTTCGAGGAAGCACGTCGCGACCTGTCGCACGTCGATGCCATTTACATTTTTCAAAATAACTTTTTGTTTTTTTAATAAAAAATTTCAAAATAATCATGAGTACAATACTAAGACTAATTGTAATGAAATGTGTTTTGTAAAAAATAATACTATTTATTTCTAAATATAAAAAAAAAGTGTTTCAAAAAAATTACAAATGGAGGCTAATATGAAATACTCGGGTAATATGGAATAGGTGGTGTTAACCATTGAAATACTAATTAACTTCATAAAACACTGTTATCAGACCACAAATAAAAAAAAAACTAGATAATGAAAACAATAAAAAATTACTTTTATACTTAAGTATGTAGCTATAATTTTTGACATTAAGTGTGAATCTTTTCTGTTTCGAGTCTATTTACAGAAGTCACAGATGTAATCATTTTGCTCTGCTCCCGTGCAGTCAAGGTGAGCCTACAGACAACAACTTGTGCCCTGAATCCAATCTTCACCTCGTTGATCTTGAGAGAATTTGCCGTCGCAAAAGATACATTCAGTGTCTTTGCTTTCTTGTTGTCTTGAAATACTTAGTATTCCATAATACCCGACACGCCATCTTGGGAAATGAATATTTAAAATGATGGACCAAATATATATATATTGTAAGCTAAAAAACAACTGCAGTATAAAAAACAACAATTATTTTAGTGTACATTACGGTTAACATCAATACTTTAAGTCATATTATAACAGATTAAAAATTTGAAAACTTACCTCCAAAATTTCTTGTGAATCAAAAACTAAACTTTTTTTTGTAGCACTCTAATGACAACAATAAGCGGCGAACTCTTACTGCAATGTATCATGGAATTCTTTCTTTTGAGTAGTTCATGTTATTACTACGATATTGCAGCACCGAACGGAGTAAAAACCTCGGTATTCCATATTTCCCGAATATTCCATAATACCCTCCTCTCCTCTAATTATTACGAATTATAGCACGTGTTATTTTACGATATCAACAAAGAGTGAAGAATAAAAATTTTGTTTAGATCTGAAAATTTACTAGCACTAAAACCTTAGTAAACTTTAACTGGAATGGGTTATGAATCAGTGTAGGTCCATGGGTATTGATTTTAAAAATGTTTTGCTTTCTTAAAATATACTTCAGATAAGTTCTAAATATTAACAACTAGGAAACATTTTAAAGCTGGAAGCGACTAGACTTCTTTGTCCTTGTCAATAGCCTTCAGTATAGTTTGTATTTAACCACAAGACATAAAATAAAAGTGGAAAGGAACAACAAAAAATCTCCTACTGGGAGATTCCTTTACAAATAATTTTTCTAAAGCTTTTCAATAAAGGAAAACTTTAAAGGAAGACGTAGAAAAGGATTAAAAGGATCAGCGTGACTGGAATGGAATCGAAATATACAACTGGATCACGCTGAGCTAGCTTGAAGTTCTGAAACTTTAGAAGACTTATATTTAATTTATCAGTGCCATCCTTTTAAAGAAACAATTTTTGTGTCAAGAACAGAAAGAGTTACGCTCAATAAAAATTTAGTTATTGCTTTCATGTAGCAATTACATGTGTTTGAAAACAATTAAGTAGGGTTGGTTCTGGTAAGTGGGCCACTGGGGTAAGTGGGCCACCCCCATTAAAACTGAAATACGCACATTGTTTTTATACTTTTTTATACTGATCATGTTATATTTTATCACAGTGATTGGTTTTGCATATATTTGGGTTTCATGGAAATTTTTTTAGATCATATAATTTATGTCAAAAAAAAAAAATTCCAAAAAAATTTTTTTTTGCGAGTTCAAGCAACATTTTTCAAAGAAGTGTTTCAAGGTTAGTTTTTATTATTTTTTCTATGTTCATTACGTTTTCTTGTAGAGTTTAACATGAAGTACACATTGCAATAGGAATTTTTACGCAAAGTATTATTAATAAGTGTTTAAGGGGAGGGGTCCCACTTACCCCGTAGTTTTTCCCTATTAGGGTAAGTGGGTCCCCTCACTATGGGGTAAGTGGGCCCCCTCATAATAATGATGATTTCAAAATGAAAAGCAGTTCTGATGAAGCAATTTCTAAGATGAAATGAAAGATAATGATGCAGACCTAGAAGGAATTGATGGTTCAGCTACAAAAACTGCAAAAGCTGGTAACTATGTATTTGGGAAACTTGCATCAAAGAAAACCATAAAGTATTATAAAGTTCTAATTTTAGAATATGATACAAATGAAAAAAAATACTGCTAAATGTGATAGAAAGAATAGAAATAGCTACACTTAATACTGGTTTGATGTAAGTGATGTTAGAATTATAACTGAGGATGAAATGATAATGTTTCTCCCTCAGCAAACTTCAAATAGACGCTGCCATTAAGTGTTTCCATTTTTTTTCAACCTATATATATATTTTTTTATTTTACCAAAATTGATCTTAATCGACTCTATTATGTTTATTCAACACTAATTTATATGTAAAAGCAAAAAATATGCCTAACGGCTTTTAATGAATTTCACAGACACAATTGTTTTGTATTCCGCTTTATAATTTTCTGTCATACACATTTAAATGTAAGTTGATATCTCGTTAATGGATACATTTACAAAAAAATATTTCCTACTAAAATTTTACCTACTTTGTCAGGTAGGACCCGCAAACCCCTTTTTTATGTATTCTCACTTCAAATTTAAATAAATGGGGGTTGGCCCACTTACCCCTTCCTAGGGGGTAAGTGGGCCAACCCCATAAGTGGAGCTGTAGGATATAATGCTGAGCTTGTGTTTGTTAATAATGTCCAAGATAAAATGAGTCAATTTTAAACTGTTTTGTTCCGGCTTTAAAAACGAACTGTTCTAAAAAGGGGGCCCACTTACCCGAACCAACCCTATTTCTATAATAATTTTTTATGCAAATGCTATGAATGCGTAAAGTGCCTTTTTAAATTTTAATATCACAATCTGAGCATTTTAGCGCCGTATATTTAGAAGAATCGCAGAAAAAGAGCAATGATGTGTTCAGATTTTGCAAGTTTTTTCGTTTTACTGACATTTTATGCATTCAGATTTTCGTATCTCCCCACACCTCGATCAGACTAAAAAGTATAAGGTAAGACTTTAAAAAAAAATTGATTTCACTAATTTCTAAAAATACTAATATCTCCTTTTCCAGTTCAATTAGGTTAATGAGCTTTGTAACGATGGAAAAAACTTTGAATGTGGTAATTTTGCAGGCTTTCCAATGATACCGAATTCGAAAAGATGCGGGTATTCATTTGCATCTAAAGAACTATCTTGAGTAATTTTTTGATTCAGAAAAAAGTAAATATTTCGACTTTTGAGTAAAACACTTTAGATTTCATAAGAACCTCTCTCAAGGTACCTGCAAATAAAATTTCGCACTTCTGAACCTTTTCATCTCTTCAGAAAAATACCGGCGAACAAATAATTACGTACACACACACATACGCTCTGTTTCATTTACGTTGATATGTAGTCACTCTATACATGAAACTACTATTTTATGTAATGTATGCGTTGACAAACTTGCTTGTGACTGATAAGTTACAAAAATGCCGTTTTGCGGATCATCTCTTTTTTTAGCCGATTGATTAAACAAATTTCCTAAACCAATTCTTGTCAGGTTTAGTCGCACAGAAGCTTCAACAGGCTTTATGGCATCATATTGTTTTTTCCTTGTACAGAACACCTTAGACGGAAAAAAACGTTTTCTTAAAAAACTTCTCTGTGTGTATGTTGCGTATGAAGTAAGGGGGAAAAAACAGGAAAACTTTAAGGACGACCGAGTGTCAGGGCAGACCCCTAGTCACTTTGGCCACCCCTCCCCCATATAACTCAAATTATCACTGCTCAGATTTGGAGCCGGGCTACCAAAGTGTCGGAACCGGTTCTCGTTAGCCCTAAAAATTCCCATCACGCAACTGGATGCTGGTTAATCAATTTATCACATCAACCTCTTCCCTGTTCCAGACTCACTCTTCAAAACGACAAGAATTTCTTGATTACTTTATTCCATGACAGATTAATGTGCAAAATAATTTTACTTCTAACCATCGTGTGATTGGGAATACACATTTCCAGGTGTTCTTAACTTCCAGACAATTTCTCAAAGTTTACAGAAATTACTCAGTGCTAATAGATATCCGTAATTATTCTAAATTCTAGAACATATTTTAAGCTCATTTTATAATTGATTTCTCTTAACAAATGAAGCTCTAATTACTGTCTTATTAAGCACGTGTAATTGGTTTCTATCTTTTGTCTTTATATTTTAACACTTTCACGGAAAATTAAGAATTCACGTTAGAAACGTAAGCTTTGAATGACTGAAGAAGTTTAATATAAAATTTTACTTACTGCTAAAAGGTTAAGCATTCGTATGGACTGTTTAATATTAAAGTTGATTATTAAAGTAATTGAATTATCTGCTGAAATTTGACTGTCTCGAGTTATTTGCACCATTCAGTTTTACATTTCATACAAAGCAGTGATTCAAAGAATTCATTCTCAACGTGTGAAATAATAAGCATGTAAGAGTTTGGTACCTGTTACCCAACTAATCAGCACGACAACAGCCATTTTTAGTCAGAATTATCTACGAGCCAGCATTTTTCCGTATTTGTAGACCGTTTCTCCAGACATTCTGTCAGGCTCCTTTAGGGCAAGAATGAAAATTGCTTTCATTCTTGCTTGATTCAAAAAGCTTGACTACATGACTGAAAGTTATAAATGTATCAGAACCAGAATGGAGAGTGTTCATGCCTATTATCTCAGACTTAATGATACTGTGCTTCTAACTGAATGATCTTTGCTGTTGCGAGGACATATGATTAGTTTATTCCTCTTTGATATTGAAGGGACATTTTATTGGTGCACTTTTACGCACTAAAAAAAAATTATTGAATGTTGACCTTTTTTTACAAAAGTTATTTTATACTTATGTATTTCTATATATTTTGTGTGGAAAATATACCGTAAGGAATAGTCGTAAGAATCTCTCAAGCCTTTTTGAAAAGAGACTGTTGACCAGTAGCAATGGATTGGTCAGCAATGGTAGCTGCCAACAAGTGTTCCAGGTGGTAGTGTCTTTCAAGATCTTTTATTTTTGCATTGATGCTTCTTATTGTGATATTATGTGAACTCTATCGCAGTGCATGGAATCTTGCACGCACCTGCAGTTAAAAAACGATCTTTAACGGTCCTTCGCTTAGTAAAAGGCCTCTTGTGACTTTGAGGGTGACTTGCATAGGGTCTTGATGTCATACATCTCTAGAAATTTTCCAATGTTACCAGTGATTTTCTCAATATCGAAAAAATATTGCTTGCCTTTAAATTGAATGGTTCTTAGACTCTCATGAAGGGACTTTACATGCAGTCTCAAAGCTCATAAGTTTCTAGTGGGCTGTTATAATTGACTTGACGTGCTGAAATACGAAGCTTGTATGTACTTTTTCCTCCTAAACTGCTCAAGCTCATCATTCAAAGCCTTTATAACGTTTCACTTCTATTTTCGGTGATAGTCCGAGCACTTTAAGTAACGTTCAGTATGAGCAGTCTTTTCATAAGGTTGGTGTCCTAACTGTATATTTTCCTTAGACTAATCAGGACATAAAAAAGAAATCTTCGAGGTTTCTTAATTTTACATTGTAAGTAATGGCTAAATGAATGCGGTTGATATGTACAATGAGGAACACATCCTTTGCGAATTTTTGCAAAACTTAATGTCTTAACCTCAGAACAAATATTAGACAACGATCTTTAGCCCTGCACGAAAGTTTGAAGCTCTCATAAAGGCGTGATTGTAAGAAAAAAAATCCTGGGATCTTTCTTCAAATCTTGTAGGTTTTTGATTCCAAAACGCTAATTTTCTTTAGTATTCATAAGTTCAGATTAATTATCAGGTGATTGAATTGCAACAGATTTTTCTTCATTGAGTTTCTAATGACTGATCATTTGCTGATGGAAGCATTGCATTTAGGAAGTTTTACATTGCGCAAAATTCTTGCTCGGAATCTTTTTGTTTGCTCAAATCCTTAATACAGGAATTTTTTAATATTTTTTACAAAAGCAGAAACTCGTTTTCGTTTATATCATTGCAAAAAACAAAAATCTTCCCTATTGTACGATTTTCAGTTTTTTTTTTTTTTTTTACAAATTTTTACATTCACAATCTATAGAGATATATATATAAAATTTGATCAGTCATTCTCTATTTTAGTAATAAATTTTAGTAACTTGTTACAATCTGTTCCTGTTCTCTTCCTGATAGCTTTATGATTGCCTTTCATTGCCTACGATGCTATTATCTGGTGCAAAAAACGCCATTGGTGCAAAAAACGCCATCGCTCTTTAAATTTCGTCCCATTTAATGAAAGCTATTGGCCTGTTAACCCTCGTGGGTCCCTCCCATTATCAGTTACACTCAAGACCCTTGGGGTCATAAACGACCCCAATGCTTCCTTTAATTAATTCATTATAATTATTGAATGTTACATGCATTATTTAAGTTCACACACTTTTTAATGCTAAAAAAACAAAAGATAAAAAGATACAATTAAAGTAAAATTTAGTTTATGAATTAAAATTATAATTTTAGAGCAAAACTTACAATAACTGTAGATTTATTTACATCTGTTACAGACCTGAAAAAACATGATTTTTGCAAGTGAATTTCAAACACTTATGACATTTTTCAATGCATTTTCTGTCCAGTTCTCTTGGACAAAAGTTGCAACGTCCTCTTTTTTTGGCCTTCTGGGGAAGTGACCTCAAGGGTCTTATGTGCAAAAAATGCAATTCGGGAAAAATAAAACACAATAATAGCATTATTTTGAATAGAAAACTAGAAGAATAAAAGCCACAAAATGCCATTAAAAACAAATGGTTGATTAACAAAATATATTAAACAGAAATTGCATTGGGGTCACATATGACCCCAAGGAACCCACGAGGGTTAAGTCAAATACCTAATTAAAGTTCTCTAAATGATTTCTGAAATAAATGAATATGCATCAAATCTCGATAACTCGAAACTTTTACTCATATATTCCTTTTTCTCTAAGTTTTCATTCGGAATTTAATTCTGAAGAAGGTTGTGGAAACATTCCATAAATTTGAAGTATCAATAACTAGAAGGTTTTACCCGGTCCCTTGGGATTACTTGATATCGAGCGTTAACTGTATTATATTAATTTTACATGCTTTAGAAATAAATTGTAAAAAAAAACAGTTCAAATATATTATTTTTACTGCTTCAACATTAAAGAATTTAGAGATTTATGAATAAAGAAATAATAGCTATGCTTTCACAGAAAAATTTCACTCATAGTTTAAAATGCGCAACAAACGATTTTATTTTGAAAGCTAATTTATTTTAATATATGTTCAGAGTCAAACTTTTCGATCTGACACGGCAATTTTGAGCCATTAGGGGTAACTATACCTGGTGATTTTACTCCTCGTCTATAAGTGCAAATGCAGTAAATAAAATTACCCCTTTTCACCCTCTGTTATTCCCGCTTTTAGCAGAAAATAAAATCACTTGCACAGTCTGCTCCAATTTTTTCCCAGACACATGATCCTTCTGCAAAGTTATTGCCAGATATCTGGATAAGGAAAAATGCACCTTCCCTTTTATGCAATCTATCACTAAAATTCTCCGTCCGCCAATCAATATATTGAACGTGAGGCCACGCCCTTTCCAGGAGTTCCGCCTCCTTCGGAAGAGATTGCTCACGTGACTGTCATCTTTCGACAGGTGCAACCAGGTGCCGGTCGATAAAAGGCCCACATATATGCACCAACCACGGGAAAGCGCCTACCACCACAAAAGAAGCGCTCTTATGGGTATTTTAGGCATCCTTACGGCCTTTTTATTTCCCCTTTTATGGCCCGAGATAAAAGTGGCTAAACTTTTAGAGGAATTAAATTTTAGACCATGATTCCTCCCCTTGTTTTAATCGGTACTTTTATCTCTTGTTTCTCTTTTCCGTCAAACGCGAAAAAAAAAAAAAATCTAGGATTTTTTTGTTACGTGGAATTTTCACTTTTTTAAATGAGTGAGGATGGTGTTGTTTTTTGTGCAGTGCTTGTAAAGGTGAAACTAAATTTTAACTCAAAAGCGTAAAAAAAGAAGTTAAAATACAAACATAATAGTAAGAATTGCAAGCACGTGCTTTGGAGCTACAATAAATCCAATTTTGAATGTGAAAATAGGAATTCATGGAGGAAAAATCAACAGCCTTTTTTTCATTAAAAACTTGCAACTTGATTTACCTTTGATTTCCCCTTGTAACTCTCTAGAACACGTGTGTGAACTTTTTATTTATGTTTATATTTTTCTGCATTATTTTTATAATTTTGGCCTAACTCACTATCTTTTTTTTCTTTTCTTTTTTTTTTCAAACTCTACTTTTGCTTTCTTTAAGGGATCGTTAAAAATTAAGATTAGAATTAGTGCTGTATGCTAACACCGATCGTCCCTAGCAGCTGAATATTTTTAACATTAAATCTCATTTTACTGAACTGAAGTTTTTAAATGGAGAATAAGCAAAACTAACATTTAAAGTATAAATTCGTTTCGCCCTTGTATTTGCTGCCTTTTACCGAATTCAGTTGTATTCTTGATCATAAGTATAGCAGTAAGTCATATCATCTGGCGTAATCAACTTTAATTGTATTTTCGGGTTTTAAATATTCTTCACTAGCTGTGTTGCCCGGCGTTGTACGGTCTTCCTCCAAAATAAGACATGTCGAGTGACGCATTTTCAACAATCAGGCTCTGATGAAAAAAAATGGTGTAAAATTTCCCGTCAATATGAAAAAAAAAGAGAAATTTTTGACAATATTTAAATTCAGACCCCTTTGGATTTCTATAAATTTCAGAACATTAATCCTTGTCATAATCGACATAAGCATTAACCCCCATATGTGAATTGGACCTCTGTGCTAAATTTGGTAAAGATCTATTGTAAACTCTGGATTTGTATAGAGAAAACGTCTCCTCCAATTTTTAATATGCTCCAATTACTCCCGGATCTTCGCTTTTTCCCAGCCGGGGTAAAAACTTGAAGCTGCTGCTGTAACCCATCATCCTTCAAAATTTTTTACAAAACTGGCTATACCGCACGACGATGCCTGTGGTAAGAATTAAAAGAAAATCTCTTGCATCCATGAAGCTCTTTGTCCGCCGGAAGTAAAAAAGATGAGAAAATAATTATATTTTAAAACCATCCTTCAATTTGTAAAAAAATTAAAATACCCTGACCCTAGTTTGTAAAAAATGATTTCATTAAAAATTGCAATAAAACTGAAGCAATCGAAAATCCTCCCCCTCTCCCTCGTCTGACTTCAGAAAAAAAGTAGAATTTAGTTGAAAATCTCAGTACTTTATAAATCCTTCAGGAAGTTTTACATTTAGCACAAAATGAAAACCCGCCTCCCCACTCTGCAGTAGAAAACATAATTTAATTTTAAAAAGCATTAAATCTCCAGTAATACGAAACTATACCACCCTTTCCTGTCCGTAAGAAAGAAAAATAAAAATGAGTAAAAAATGAAGCACGAATGTAAAACAAAAATCATGATCCACCTTATCTACAGAATAATTTAACAACTGGCCATTAGTTAGAAAGGAAAAACCTCCAGATATCAAGGTCAGTGGAATAAAAAACCAAACGTAAATCTTATACTATTTTTTATGAAATAAAAGCATGTGTATCACTCAAGATGACTGACTCAAGAATTAAAGGAAATTCTGCGACAACGATGTGTTTAAAAAATCATTTAAAATTTTCTAAATCGAATATTTAAAAAGACGATTCGAGGTGCATCATTTGAGAGTTCAAAAAAAAAAATACGTACTGAATTTCAAGTCTGTAAGTGCTTATACATTCGTCTGGACATCGCACACATATTCACGTACACAAGCATCGACTTTTTTATTGAAGATTTCAACAGGGGAAAAAAATGCATAAATAGTGTGACTGCGCGGCCCCTGAATTCGAACGGGCCAAGGAATTCACTCGGCTTGCTCCCCCTTACATCCCGCACTGGCCCTAAGGCGAAAAATTGTGTAATGGACAGCAAACCACGTGCCAAAAAGTTGAGGAAAATCGAAAAACATCTTCCGTCTCCTCGCGGCCCTCAAAACTTTTTGTTTAAAGCAGCATTCTCGAATTTCTACAACTAATATTTTATTTCATTTTCTCTTTTCTTCCAATAGATTTTAGAGGTTGTGTAGTGACGAGTAAACCCCGTGTAAAAGATTTAAAGAAACTCAAACTATATCTTCCCGCTTTTTGGACGCCCTTAAACTTTCACTTTTGAGCTAAAATCTTGATCATGTCTTTTCTTTATTTCTTTCTTTTCATTTTTTTAGTTCATTATAAACGAGCGTCTCAAAATTTTTAATTTTTCTGTAAACGATTTAAAAAATTAAAAAAAAAAAAACATTGCAGTCTTCCGGTTCCTATTTTGTGCAACATTTTACACATTTCCTAAGCTAAGCAGAATAAGGAACTAATTTAACATATTTTGGTTCTTCATAGACACTTGCTTAGCAGGGCTTGTTTTTAAATTTTAAAAATAAATAAAGAAATAAAAATATTTGTTTTAAAACATATTTTAAGCAGACTTTAAAGATGTTGATCTAATTAACTAACATTTCAGAAACTACATGACATACATAAACAGTACGAAAGAAATTATATTATAAGTATATTTATGACGGTAACTTTTTTTTAGTACCCACAGGACGGTACACTAATTTTAATTCAAATGCAGGATTCAAATCACATTTTACGTTTTTGACACGAGGAATAACATTGCACTCGAAATAATGCGGAAAAAATAAACAATTTTAATTAGAATTATCTTTTCCTTTTCGAAGTTAATATGAAATCAAACAACTTTGTCAGGTTATATGAGCAATCACTTTTTAGCGGTGAATTCATTTCAATTGCTTTTCTATTTTAATATTATAAAATATTTTTTTCCCTTTCACATTTAATAACGCCATAACACATCATTTGTCCGTACTGAAAGTTTTTTTCCCACCTAATATATTTATTGTTAAATTCAAAAAAGTAAATATATTCCCCCCCCCCCCCAAAAAAAAAAAAACGTAAGGCATTTTGAAATAGGAATAAAATATTTCTATTAAGGCTATATCTGTTTTATATTTTGCACAATATGTTTTTACACAATAGCATTACGAATCGCAGATGGGTTCACCAGGGTTCATAGCTCAGACTGCCTTTGAACTTTTAAGGAGGAGGAGAGCGGTAAGAGGACTTACTCTCTTTTTTAATAGTGGAGCGAGTGCTGCACACTTAGGGGTGCCGTAGCATTATAGGGGTTCGCCATTCCGTCACTTTTAAGAGATTGGTTGAGGATTGTGTAAAAAATCTGCATTACATTTCTATTATATATATATATATCAAATAGACCTAAAATTCTGGTAGTATTTTTTTTTTTTTTTAAGTTTGTAATTATTATTTTTAATGAATGTGGCTCTACGAATTATGTTTTGCTGCTAAATTATTTGAAAAGAAAAATAGATTTTCTGTATTGACAGCTCATAAAGTATTATAAAACTTCCAAAGTTTAAAGTGAATAGAACCAAATATTGAAAAAATTCTTCTTAATATATGTTTAAAGCTGCTTAAGCTAATGGGGGGGGGGCACATAGGAGGAGGGAAAAAAGGCCCAGAATGGGTTTTCAAGAAAGTTGTGCATCTATCCAGAACATCGAAAGCAGTTTATAAGGCTCCTCTGGCAAGTTGACCTCCAACACTGACAGTGTTTCTCTCTTCTTCGATTATAGTCCCGGACAAATATATAGGGCCAATAAAGAAACAGTATACATATTGAAGGAATGAAAATACATCTGAAAACAAGGATCATATATTAAATATAAGTTAAGGAAAAATACATTGAACAATTGCGTATTATTACCTTAACAACATGGCTTTTTGTTGAACAAAGAAGATGCTGGACACGATTATAAGGCCACATAGCCTAATGATATAAATAAAGTTAATAGCCGGCAAAATTGCCTAGACCGTAATCAATCTTGGAGTCATCGACTCATACAACGTCATTAAAACATGTTTTGGAATATTCTCAAAAGAATATTGTATGAATGTATTCCTTATTCTCTCATAACATTCACCATTTAAGTTAATCTGAAACGTCCCGTAAGTTATCATTTTAACTGAGAAATTTAGCGAAATAAATCCATTTATCCTGTAAAAAATCATTTTTCAATTGATGGTTGATTTTTAACCTTGAAAAATTAGGGGAAAGGTCCCTTTACTGTTGGGAGTGAAGAGAAAATTGCCCCCCGAGCGGTAGAAGCACTCTCTTCGTATGCTTGAGGTAGTGGGTTCGATTCTCATCGGTACAATGGGAAGTGTTTCCTTTGTCTTGTAATGTAAATATTGTTTGCGTTGTCCTGTTAGCAAATAAAAATAATTGCTCTGTTTGCTGTCTTCTCAGAAGTCTACCCTCTTTGTGAGCCAATGCCGCCCCTTCCTTCCCATAGCCATGGGACACAACAGCAAACATCGAGAATCAGTTTATTATTTTCAATTCAATTCCTTTCTACAGTTTTAATCATTCGAAATAAGCAAGTAATTTAACCAACCGATCAAAAAGAAAACCACTCAACCCATTCGACACACAACGGTACCTTTTCCGATGATAACAGAGCTACTGGAGGGGAAAAGCATTGCATTCGAGAAACTGTTGGCAGCGTAAGAAAATCGAGTGGCTGAGTTAAATAAATATGGGTCTACACCGGTGTAGTCTCAAGATTCCATTTCTTTTGTGTTTAGCGTGGGCTCATCTCGTGGTTGCTGCGTTAGGAGCTCAAATATTGACCCACCTAGTGGAATTGGAGTGTGGGAAAGAGATATTCTTAGCATTTTGCTATCAAGTGCTCTTCGAGGAATTATTTATGCATTTTGATTGAAAGTGCGTAATAGCATTTTAGTTTTCTGTAGATATTTTGTTCAACTATTCTATAGTTTATGCAGAGAATTAACTTCAAAAGAATAAAATTGCGATATATAGGTAATTGAATGAAGTATACTGCGTGCAAGCAAATGTATCTGCAGATTCAAATGAAAGCGTTTAAAGTTTGCGCTTCAGTATTGATCAGATGAAATTTTCAAAATTTTTAAAATTTCGCAGACAAGACATAAACATCATTAGGTGAATTGTGACTAGAACCCTTATGCGAACTCAATTTGCAAAAGTGCAGATAGACTTGCGTAGACGCAGTATAGAGAAATCACATGAAATTTCTTAGCTGTACAAATTAATTCGGTACTTTTTATTATTTTTGCGAAAATTACTAATTTCAACTTTACCGAATTATTAACGATGTTGACATGTGTATCTTCTTAACCACACTTCTTACTCAATGTTATAATATTTTGTGTTATGTGACTATCAAATTCAGCATGTGAAGTCATAATCGTATGAACTCCTATCGACTGATTTTGGAATAAGTAAAATTTTGCTGTTCAATCAATAATCGGAATTTTATGTGTGCAAAATAAACACTATTAAAATACTATTGTGGTTTTTTTAAATATTTTCGTCATTAAATAACTACTCTAAGTATCACTTTTCTCTATTGAGTGAAAAATTGTTAAACGTACTTGAGTGGAAAAGACAGTAATGTCATTCATGCAAATATAAAGTCTTGAAAGTGTTAGCTATTTTTGTGACACTAGTCGTAATGTGTTGAGATAAATGAATATAAACTAGGGAAAAAATTGCAAATGCTACGGAAAACCTTAGAGACGGACAACAGATCAATCGATTGAATGAACTGCAGATGAGCAAATAAAAGTCAGAGATTAAATTGAATAACAAATCCCTTAGTTTAAGGGATTACGTCATTCTAACTGTTTTGAAACAACTTTGATTGCTTATTATTTTCACTTGATTGTTAAAAGACGCTCTATTGTTTTTGAGGTCCATCAGCCTCTTCGTGGGTGCTCCTCCAGCCCTTGTCCATGGCCCCTGGAACCGACTCATTGATACGCACCTTTTCTCGGCTTCACACAATCCTCTTTAGACAAAATCAGCATCCAGAACACAATATCCCGCATCCAACACCCAGCATCCAGCACACAACATCAATCATCCAGTTTAAAGTATCCTCCTTGTTCTAGTATCCAGCAAATGGCATTAATTTGAAGTTTGATGTCTTTAATTTAAATTATATTTTTCGCAATTGTGATTGCGATAGGAGCCATTTGTAGAAGCATTAAACCCAATGAGTAGGGTCCTATCGCAATTCATGATTTTGAAAATACATAATTTGAATTTAAGACGTAGAATTCAAATAAATGTGCGGTCTGAATGATAAATATTATGTGCTGATTTTTTTTTTTCTTTTAGGATGGTCTTTTGTATTAATTAAAATGAGTGAGTTCTTAAGATTTCTTTGACAACAGTCAGGTGCCTATTTTTTTGTAACAAATATCTGTTTTATAATGTATATAAAAAGATTAAATGCCCAGTGGAGTTTTCAAGTGTGTGTCGTTTTTAAGAATTAAATGAGTACTTGTTCAATTGATGTAACATATTTCCGTTTGGTCTAAATTTAAACTTTAATTTCATGCAAAGTTATACATTTTTACAGTATACATACTAAAGAAAAGAAATGTTCATTTGTTTATGATTTCTGTGAGTTTTCTTAAGGAGTTTTCAGTTTTTGAGGCGGGAAACAATATACTTTCCTTCGCGAAGAAAAATCTTCAAAATACTGATTGAAAATGCAGTTCATTAATTTAGAGAAATCAAAAGTTTTTGACGGATTTCGCTGTGAAAGAAATAAAAGAAAAACAATTCGCTTCTTACTCATTGTTCTTGAGAATCTGAAAGAAAAATACAGCTACATTGTAAAGCCTCACGGCAAAATAAAGCCTTGTAATGAGCATGCCTTTTGTATTCTCATTAAGTTATAAAAAATCGAAGATGGTGATTTTTTCAGAAAAAAATTAAGCAATGTTCAAGATTCTTCTTTTATTACTAACAAAAATCATTGAAGTTTTTTCTCTGAAACATCTTTAGGGTATGCTGTGATCTTATTAAATATATTTTTTTCCAAAGTAATGGGCAAACTTCGTTGAGCTTTTTGAAACTTTGAACCGTAAAGTAACTTAATATTACTTTTACTGTTTTTATTCCGTCTTTTTATATTTTTACGGCTGAATTTCAGTGAATCTCCGACTCTAGAAACTTCTAATCTCATTTAGTGCATCTACGTAGTGACAAAAACCTTCCTGGTAGAATTTCTTGGTAGGAAACCACTATGGAAAGATATTTAGTTTTGCATCAGTAGCTAGCACTTTTTTTCAGAGCAATGACAAATTGCAAAATTTTCCTTTTTGGATCTCAGTTGCTGAGTGGTTCCTTTCTCAGATTGACAGTTTTCCAATGTGGAGCTCCCACTGGTCATTGCTCCTCCACATGCAGGATATGGTGATGCAGTACTGAAGGTAGGTGGCGCCATATGTTGAGTTGCCGGTTCACCAATATGTGGCGAACGGATGTGTGTCCCTGGCGAGGTTTGATCCAAGGTCTTTCGTGATGGTCACCTAGTACTTTAACCACTAAACCAGGGGTCTCCAACCTTTTTTACTGGGGCGCCAAATTGAAAATTTTTGGAAGCGAGGCGCGCCAACGGTCCAAAAATAATTTAGTTCAGATGGTTTTTTTGTAACATTACGGAAACTCGTAAATTTTAGAGAGCAGTTCAGAAAACTGAAATAAAAGTCATTTTTTCCCACAAAATGTATTTTGCTCTCCAAAAGGAGTTAAAAAAAAAAGCCAAACGAGACTAAAAACTAAATCCTTACAATGTACTAAAATTTTATCAAATGAATTTTATGTACTAATGATGATAAGAAACTTTACAATAAACGAGGACAGAGCAAGTGCAACGCTTAGGACAATTTTTAATGAGAAGATTGCATTTGTTTGCATCTTAAAATTTCAGTCCATTTAGGGTCAAACTTTGTAGTTCCGATCATTAAAGTTGGTTTTAAATGTTCATTTGATAAAGAGGATCTGTACTTAGATTTAACATCTTCATTTTTGAAAATGTCTGCTCACACTTGTAGGTAGACCCAAAAAGAGAAAACATAACTCGAGCGTGATTTTTATGTTCTTAGTCTTTTCCGGAGTTACTGTAAAATGAAAGTAGATCCTTCTTTTGGCATTCCTGGAAGTAGTCTTGAGCAGGCGGATCAGCTTGCTAAGGAGGGGTCATTATCGAAAGGGGGTCAAAGTGCAATTTTGGCAAAAATGGGGGTTTGACAATTTTCGTATATAGTACAAAAGGCAATTTTTTGCTATATTTGTCGGTAAGGGGGGTCATGACCCATGACCCCCCTGATCCGCGCCTGGTCTTGAGTGAGTCGTTGGTAGTTAGTTCGATGACTTTAAGTTGGATTTCAGCAGGCACTTTGTCTATATCGCAGTTAAAAGGGTTTTGAAAAATCTGGATATCATCTGATGCACGGTCAAAGTCTTCAAAACGGCTCTTAAATTCTTCTCGTAGGTTAGACATGATATCCAAAACGTATTCCTTGGGAAAGGAAGCAGTACTTAACCTGTTAACTGAGTATGACGAAATATTTCGTCATTCATAAAATCCTACAGCAATGGGCATGACGAAATTTTTCGTCATGAAAATTAATCGTAATATATTGAACGCATCACGTTCTACGTTGTTCTTATGTATTAAATCTTAGAGTGGTTATTATATGCCATCATATTGTCGATGCGTCATGAATTTTCATGTTCTTGTAATCTGTAACTTGACCGCTATTAACGGGAAAACGGGCGCACATAGGTAGATTTCGACAATTTAGGCGGCCAAAAGTCATTTTTTCAAAGTCAATTTAGCCGTAAAATTTTGACCGGTTCCTTTAGAAGACACTTCCATTAATCTATCCCAACTATCCCCACCCTTGGGCCATGTGCCATGAATTATTTACAGGTAGTCGAAACTTGACCTCCGTTCTCTTTGTACGTTACAGTTCTCGACGCTCTCTGTGCAACTTTTGTTACTAAGTCCATATTTTTTTTGTGAAGGTAATTACCTTAATGAAAGTGATGAATTCGCATAATTCAGGTATTAATCTTTAAAACTATATTTAATAATGGTGTTTTATTACAGATTATCATTTTTTTTTCACTTGTAGGACAAGAGGTTTTTTGTACAAATTTATCATTGATTTTCGATTTCTCAAGAGTTTTAACTATACTTCAGGGTCTGTCCCACCTGTTTTTTTTTCTGTTTTACGGTATAAACAGGGTTTTAGTATTATAGTAAAATAAAAATTTGCCGCTAGAAACCGCAAATAGAAAAATCCTTAATCAAAGATTTTTTGTAAAAAAAAAAACAAGAAAAAAAATATTTTTTCTAACGCTTTTAAAGTATAGTTTTCTTTGTTTTAGGGTCATCAAATACCTCTGGCGTGAAGGTAGTGACGAAAAAATATTTATTTGACCTAACGCAGGGACAAAACTAACCCTCTTTTGATAAGAAATTGGATTATTTAGAGAATTACTTGCTGATGCGCTATGGTGATAACAGAAGACAATAAAAAAACTCTTAAGCATAAATTTTCATACGTTAAATCGCAAATGAAACAAAGATAGTTGAAAGCACATAAAAAAAAGAGTTTTTCGGAAAAAATAATAATTTATTTTTAGGTGGAATCTTTGAGATTCCGCTTGAAACAAAATGCAACTTAGCGAAGCGAAGAGTGCAACTTAGGTATTTTTCATAGATTATTATTATCATCAGATCCATTGTTAAGTAGTTCGAGGCCAATCAGGAAAACCTCACATAAATCTTTTTTAAGCGAAACTATTGCAATGTTGTTGCCTGGGGATCCAAATGAGACCGAAAATGAAATATAGGACTCCGACACATCTTTTTTTTTTTTACTTTTTATAAAATTATCATTTCATGTTATCTTTTATTATTATTATTATTTTTCTTTTGTTATATTTAAAAAAAAAAATGTTTTTTTTTTATTTATTTTTTTTTATGATATACATATGGATTTTTTTTTAGAATGTTTAATTTTTTTTACTAATTACAGTGTTTCATTTTATAATAACCTCTTTTAATGACTAAAACCCCATTTAAAAGCTGTTAACGCAGTAAAATGTTTTTGGCCGCCTAAATTCGCGAAATCTACCTATGTGGGGCGCTGCATGATCTATACTTCGAGCTGCTACAATTTGGATTCATTTTAGTCTGCATTTCAGTATCTTACATGTTAGTAATAACTTTCTGATTTGAATATTCTTATTGTGAATTTCAGTGTTTTATATATCTTTATTAGTAATAAATTTATGACTTAAGTACTTTTTGGTTACTATTTGAGGTGTGATATTACTTTCTGAGGTGTCATTTATTATTTGAGGTGTGATATTACTTATCGCTTCGAAAAAAAATCCCCATTGTGAAACGAGTTGAGCAATAGCTAATTCCCCGGTTAACAGGTTAATGCACCTAAGTTTTTACACGTTTCAAAGTGATCAAAGTTCATCGATCCTAAATGCTTCTCGAAAAGCATGAGTTTTTGTCTGAAAGCTTTGACATGCCAGTATAAGTCACAAATTGAGGAGTTTTCCCCTTGTAACTTTAAATTCAAGAAATTAATATGTGTGGTGAGATCAACAAGGAAAGCCAATTTCCATACAAATACACTGTTTGCCCTGGGGACAGGAAATGCCCAATGCTAGGGGACTAACGGGAGAATGTGAAGCAGAATAAATAGATTTGTTCTCGGAAAGGGCAACAAAGAGAGATGGGTATTACCGTTGAAAGAAGTAAAAAAAGAGCTTTGCATTAAAGTTTGAATATATTTTTATTCATTATTTGACGAATTCACTATGAGATCGTCACTGTTCTGATTAATTTAATAAAAAAAAATACTTTTTTCAAAGAATAAAGGGGGGGATTGAAAAAACAGATTTTTTTTCCGCGGGCCGGAAAGAATCTGCTCGCAGGCCGGATCCGGCCCGCGGGCCGTAGGTTGGAGAGCCCTGCATTAAACCAAAAGAAAGCGCGTGCAAAGTTGGAATCGGTAGTAAAGTGGGGTTATGTGCTCTCGGATGTACGCCACACACTTATCGCAATTCGTCATTGTGAGAAACATGATTTGAACTCGAGATGTAAAAATTAAAATCGTTATTATTATTATTACCGTAAAATGGGGTGAATCGGTACACCTTTTCAGCTCTGATTGTAAAAAAAGCATTTAAAAGATTTTTTTTTTTTTTTTTTTAGTTTGACTTTTTGGGTGAAAACTTCAGTCTTGCTTTACTTTTGATATTCCAAGCAAAGACAAAACATTTCAAACAGTTATTATTTATATATGTTCCTATTCACCCCGCAAATCCTTATCCTATGTCATTATGAAGAATTTTCCATTTTTATGCCACAATTAAAATATTATGTTGTCTCTTCTAATGTGTTACTCTGTTGCTCAGATATATGCATAATTAAAAAATGCTATTCTGAGATTTGAAATATAAAGGGGTCTGTACTTACAAAGTTTTGCAGATCATGAAAACTTGATGTTTTTTAGCGTCCCGCTTGCAGCCTTGCACAGAAGCCAATAGTGTTGCCAGAATGAGAAGAATTTTTTTTCCTACTTCTTGTAATATTACCTTTTTAGAAAAAAATGCAACTACCAAAAATACCATATGGTATATTTATGAAGAATTTCTTTGTATGATCAGGAAGTTTTGTTCCGAATCACCCCGCTGTTCCTAACACCCCATTTTACGGTACAATTTATTTATTATTATTGCTATATTTATTTATTTATTTATTTTTTTTTTTTTTTTGAGTTAGCTACTGTGAAATTAATACTAGAAAATACTAATACATTTAACAAGTTAAAAAATATTTTTAACAGTTGAAATTAATGCTGCCGATTGTTATAGCCGAAAGAAATCTGCCATACATTACAATACCACCAGTTTTAAAGCTATAAAATTCAAACCCTTAATTCTTAAAGAAATGTCAGATAAAACTGCCTTGTTATTTTAAAGAGCAGACAGCGTTTGAAAATTAAATCATTCACTACTAAGAACCTTGCGTAAAATGACGTGAGACTGTTGTAAACTCCGCCAACCATTGGCATGAGACTGAAAGAAAAATGATGACGATGGTGGATTTAAGGACTGCTCTGCCTTTTTCATGTCAACTTTAAAGCTCATTTTTCGTCAGTATTAAATAAAATTTAAAGCTTTAAATAAAAATTTACGATGGTATGGAGGAATTTTGAAGAGTTTCATTCTATTAAAATAGTTTATTTCCGAAGCACATTGATAAATGCATCTGACAAAAAGGAATTTCAACTTTAATTATTTGAAATAATTTGCGAGTTATTTTTGATATTAGCGAAATACTTTTAGCAATATTTACGCAGAATTAAAGCAAAGCCTGCATTCCGACTTTTCGTATTTAATTTTGTTAAAAATGTTTTTGTTTTGCGACGCCTTAAGCGCATTATTGTCTCGAATTAAATTAAGTAATTGCTAAAATAATTTGAAAAGGAATTTTTCAAGTAACGAATTGTTGGCATAGAAGGTTTAGAGCATGTTAGAAAAATGTAGTGCCAGGAAATAGAAATGTATTATTTATAAGTTAAAACAAAAATTGTTTTCTGTATCGTTAAACTAGTACCTTTTTAAGCAAATTGAGTCAGACATAGGACTTACATTTCATTCTTTAAATGAGATATGTATATTTTTTCCCTATCACAAATAACTCAGCAAAGATACTGTAGCTGCATAGTTATATACTTCTGCTAATTTCACAGTATAACTTTCATTTCGCAATAATTTAATGTCTAATTCCAGTATAAAGTTTAATGATAAATTATACTATTGAAAGAGAAAATCCTATAAAAAAAAACTTCTGCAAGAAATATTGAATTCAACACTGAAAAGCTTATTATCAGTTTTAGAACCCTACTTATAATTTAATATATTCACTGGTGTAACTGTGCAAATACTTTCAGTAGGGATGATTTTCAATTTTATTGTTTCAATAACCAAACCTTTGTTATAATTTTGCAAGTACTCAAATTTAAACATTTTTCAATTTAGTTGATTTTCACTTTTTCTGTTTTAAGAACTCTACTTTTAATATAAAAACTTAACATGTGCTCCAATTTCTCAATCTGGTTTATTTTCAGTTTTATTGCTTTACCTGTTGTATAATTAATATGAATAATTTTGAATAAAAGGAGCACTGAATACAAATTTGCATAAATGCTTTTTCGCGATAAAGACGTATAAGGGTCATGACTTAAGCAAAAAAAATAAAAGGTTCATTGTGAAACTGAGCATGGAAATACATTTACCGTTTCCTCGCCTCATATAACATGTGGGGGGAAATCGCATGATTGAATATTTCTATCCCGTGGTTTCGTATATTGCTATACATTATTTCCTTTCACGTCTAAGGAAAATAATCTCGTAAAAAAACGGTATCAGATTTCCAGCCAATAGAGCCCTTCCCAAACGTTTGACGGATCCTGTTTCAGGGAATATTACCTCCTGTCGTAAAGGTCAAGTTGTGAGGCTAGCAGCTATGAATATTTATGCGCATTAAAACGCTGTACGCTGGGTTTGCGAGATTCTAAGTGCAATCTTCAGTATTTTTTTTTTCTTTGAAGTACATTACCAGCAATTTTGAATTTATCTTACTTTAATGTGATGATCGTATTTTATTAGAGCGTAGGTGGTATTTGATTGTTTGATTGAAGGCATATATTGTTTTTTTAGATTTCGTGTATTTAATTTGGGTGTAGTGAAATTAATCCCGTGTATGATGTGAAGAAATTATGACTATCATACAGTATGAAAGATACATAAACAGAAATTTCGAGAAAGAGAACTTTGGTGCTACATAGATTAAAATGTGGGGAGAAATTTAGTTGTTCTTTGATTTATCTTTATTTTTCAATTTATAAAGGTATCATTGTAATGAAAAATATGAGCTTCGGAAGTACAAATCATTTAAATGACTAATGCCTTATAAGTTTTGAAGGTGATTACTTTATACATATCAGCACGTCTTTGAATAATTACGTTATACATAGCAACACGTTTCTGAATATTATATATATATATATATATATATATATATATATATTATATATATATATATATATATATATATATATATATATATATATATATATATATATATATATACTAGCTGACCCGGCCACGCGTTGCTGTGGCTAAGGTATGTGTTAAACTATAATGTTTCAATAGAAAGGAAAAACTTTATTACCGTTATAGAGATCAATTTTATATAAATATGAATTTAAGGTCAAAATATGAAAACAATCGAACAAAAATTTCCTAAGTTTGCTAGAAACAAAAAATCAACAAAAAATGTAGCATTTTAGTACTTAGAAATATTATATTCAAGCTTGTAACAATTGAGTTAATTAAAATTTTTGCTAATTGCTATTGCAACATTTTATTTTTTAATGTAACATTTTATTTTTTAATAATGTAGGTAGGGTAGATAATTAACCAATATTATTTGTTATTTTTTGAATTATAAGCATTTTTAATTTCAGTTTAACTCAACACTAATCGGTGCACAATATTCTTTGTTAATCTGTCTCTTGTAAACAAAAATAGATTGGACGGTTTTCCCACACGGGAGCAAGCGCCTATAGTTGCCCATGGGAAAAACATGGATTTTCTAAATCTAAACCGCAAATTGACATTGTTTGTCCTTGGGACTTATTAATAGACATGGCGAAAGGTAAACGAATGGGAAACTGTATAGCCTTTTGAAGGGTATTGAAGATTCTGACGGTGTCATTGGGATACGTGGCAACAAAACTACTTCATCTTTAAACTTGCCAGTCAAAATAATTGCTTCAATAATGTTCCCGGTGATTTTCTTGATAACTAAACGCGTACCATTGCATAATCTCGGTGGATTTAAATTACGTAGGAGAACTATGGGTGAACCAATTTTTTACCGCAGATTATGTGATGGCATTCCGGGTATGTTTAAAGAATTTTGGCCAAGAATACGATAAGCTGGTAGCTAAATAGATAATTTGCAATAAAAAATATATTGCGGTCCTAAATTGAGATAAAAACTATCCTATCATTTAAGTTGGACCAAACTGAAACTGCGTGTGAAATTTGGTTAAAATCGGTTCAGTAGCTGAGGAGTCCATTGGCCACAAACACAGGGACACGTGATTTTTATATATTAAGATAAGAAAGATTATTACTTGTTTACTGCGCTCTAGAAGCTGCCAGAACGTGTGCTTTATGTCGCTCAGCCATGGAGGTGTCAAAAAAGGCTTAGTAAAAAGGCTTAGCCAAGAACACAGAAAAGCTGGTTGCTAAATACATAATTTGCAATAAAAAATATATTGCGGTCTTAAATTGAGATAAAAACTATCCTATCATTTAAGTTGGACCAAACTGAAACTGCGTGTAAAATTTGGTTAAAATCGGTTCAGTAGCTGAGGAGTCCATTGGCCACAAACACAGGGACACGTAATTTTTATATATTAAGATATAGGTTTACAGTGATAACAAGGGTACTACTGACTGACTGAGAAATCTTTCCATCAGGTTTCAACAAACAATTAATCTGGTTCATGTTGCTTTTCTGCGTCCTTGAAATGCCGCCAGAAGAACGAACCGCGTTGGGCACGGTTTATACCACATCCACTTGTATTTAAATCGGAAATTCGTGAAGTTCAGTCAAGTTTGCAAATAATTTAGTTGTCATGTCATCAAGCTATGACTGTGCCTAAATAATCACAAAAATAGGAACTTTTTCGGTGTGAGAATAAAGTAATAATCTGGCTGGAGCATCCAGACCTCCACTAAAATGATTTTAAATAATTAGAAATGAGCACAGTGCTGTCCAGACTGAACAGTCTAAGGTATATGTTCACTCATTCACTAAATTTACTGATTGGGCTCATTCGTGTCTTTTCTTTTTATACTGATGTATTACAAGCACATAGCAGCATAATATAATTTTTGTATATCTTATATATGAAGATGATATATATGATACAAAAGTTTGATGTACATTTTATAATTTTTACAAAAATGTACTTATTGCACCTTTCATTTAGTTTTATTTGATTTAATGAAACAGTATACAGGGAAACTCTCTTATAACGACCCCTGATTTAACGAGAACCCGGATTACCAAGGAAATCAGAAATACTTAGTTGGCACAGTGCTAAGTGTATGAGGCATGACCCGGTTTTAACGTGCAAAACCCCTTTAAAGCGAGCAATACTTTGTCATTCATAAATTTTCTATTGATTTCCAGTTCAGCTTAGTCTTGTGGAAAAAATCATTTCAATATTCCAAAGTCATTCGAAACTTCGTGATGAGACAGACATAAATCCTCAGAGCAAGTGATGGCAGCCTTTTAACAAAAAAAAAAAAAATGTGAAGTAGAGAAGCAATTGAAAAGTATGCATTTGTCGACAGTCAATGTTATCCCTTCCGAGGATATTGCAGCTCAAATTCAAGCTAAAGCAGATGAAAGAAAATAATGAACGAGACGACAGTAAAGACAAGTGTGAAAAAATTCAAGCTGAGAACCACCCTCAACGTCAATAGCTTTTGATATGCAGATCTTCAAAAAAAAATTGAAGGCAAGTTGCTACTGACGATGTCTTCCGGGCCATGAGTATTTTTCGAAAAACAGTAATACAAGAAGGAAACAATAATACAGCTCAACCTAATGAGCCAACTTCTCTGGTTCTGTACAGGAATAAAAAAACTTCCAAAGCAAGCGTGTATGAATTTTAATGATTTTTTCTGAACTCGTTTTTTGCAAGCGATTGGTTATTAAAAGAAAATATTCCTTCCCTCTTGTTATACGCGAGTTCGACTTCATTTGTAACACATATCTTTACTCCTTGATATACCTTTATTTACTTTCAATCCTCCAAACATAATGTTCATTCCTCTTTTTCTGTTCCGTTTCTTTTTTCGTCTTAAAATACATTACTGCAAACTGCTTATTGCTGACAGTAAAGAAACTTATTGCAAGTCAGCATGCTTAACATTCTGATCGTAAAAGTGAGTCAAAAACTAAACTGCAGTTTTGTATTTCCTTTCAAAACTCTCACTTATCTTTATAGACTTACCATTTTCAAGTCATTTTTGTTTCGTATGAGTCGCTTTATCTTGAGCATTCTTGGTCATAAAATTAAAGATCGGAAATTTTTCAAAAACATGTATGCTTGAAGTGCTTTGTGAAGGGAAAACTTCTTTTTATTTACGAAGACATAAAAGCCCTTTCATGTTTTCAAATATTGTGGAAACATTAATGTTTGCTAAAATTCGCTGTTGTTGTACTTTTAGCATGTTTTCTTTTTTTTTGGATAGCAATGAAGCGCGTCTTTCAGAAAAGGGTAATTATTCGCTTAGGTTTCAAAAGCTGGATTGAGTGTGGTAAGTCTAATATTTACTATAACACGTCTTTAAGAAGTTTTTTCTTCTTTTTTCTTAGAGCTTTATAATAAATCCATCTAGTTTTAAAACTTAGACAAAGATTGTTAAAATATTCCATTTAAGTAACTCATAGTAGCATTAATTGGAACAACTTAAAATTTCTGTTTTTAAATGTAGGTTTTACCAAAGGAGAAAAAGCCAAAACTGACACAATGTTGAGAAGATAAAGCTTAGAGTTAATATAGTTTTATGTATTAGTCACATTAGTTAGAATTCAAAATCATTCAATCTTGTTGCCCTTACTTTTTGGACTTAAATTATGGACAACCTCAATCACGCGGTTAAACTTATTACTAAACAACCCCCTATCACGACACTTGTACATTGATTAATTCAAGATAGCTACAAATGTAAGCAGATTACATATGCTTTTTAGCATGTCTGTAAGCATGTCCACAGTCATAAACAGCAATCACATTTAATTCTGACTGTTTTTTAGTCAGTTTTTTTTCCCTCAATTTAGTGGGCACAGTTGTAAAATTAACAATATGATCAGCTTTGAACCGATTTATTTAAGATCTATAATATTAAAAAAAGAGAGAGAGAGAGAGAGAAGTAGGCATTACTATAAAGTGCACACATACATACATACCTTCTTACATACATATCCGTTATTAAAATGTTAATGGTCAACAAATATAAGAAGGAAAATGACATTTACATGTATGGAAGCTATGAATATACTCGTTCTTAAACCGAACTTAAATGAAGGAAAGCAAGTAAAAATACTTTTCTAACTTTTGAAACTTCAAATGAGTAACAAAAATTATAAAACACTGCGTTGATTCATATGTTCGAGACTCTGTTAAATATATTATTGGTACATTGCTTTTAAAAAGACGTACTCATTTAATAAGTTTATTTTATTAATTTTTCATTTTTTAAAATAATTTAACAAAAAGAAATTTATAAATGTTTTCAATTTATCTCTGACACTAATTAAAAAATTAAAATGACATACTTTGAAATTATCATGCTCATCATGCTTTTTTTTTTTTTTTTTTTGCATTTAGGATTTAGGGCCCTTATATAACCACCAAGAGTAGTTTAAACAGGAATATAACTTAAAAATTTTAACTAGCATAGTTATAACCACTCTTTATCTTATACGATATAAAATATCACAACAATACGATAAGTTTAGAGGATTTTTTCCCCTTAGCTATCTAAAAATGGAGAACTTATGCTGGAGCACAACCGGGAAACACTCGTATCTCTCGTCGTTCTTTTACTTGACGGATTTAATCTGTCACACACATCCCATCTTTCAATTTGAACGATCCCATGAATATAAATTCAAATACGGAATCTTCATTCGTGTAATTCCAATTGCAAACAAGACACGAAAGTGCTGAATTCATAAAGAATATTGGAAAATTTATGACAAATGAGCGTTTTTTATTAAGTTGACACCTAGTCGCATTTTATCTGTTTCCTTAAGTGTTAGACGTAACTTAAAACGAAAATTTGGGGAATTTGAGGGAGGATAATATTTGACGTTGTAGCAAAAAATATTGTTACGGGAACATCATAAGTCATTCACGCCGAATGAAAAAAAAAAGCTTTCCAATAAGTTTAATATTTAGCAAAGTAGTTTCAAGATCTCCGTTGGAATATTTAGCTTCTGAAGAGATTTACATACCAAGTATGCGTAATTTTATTAGTTTATAAAACATTTCTCTCAAGTAGAAGCATACTTGAAGTACCTTCAAGCTCGTTTCGAGAAAATATTTAGTCGTCATTAATGGACTAGGGGAAAAGTTTGTTGTAGCTTTGGTACATAACTTTTAATGCTTTAGATAAGTAGAAATTTAATCTCTCCTTTCGATAGAGGAATACATTTTTTTGTTATTACCAATAAGAAATAAGGTATAATGCAAAGTACACACAGTAAATAAAATGTAAAGGTTGTATATTACTGGTTTACCGAATGAAATTCAGGCTATACTTACATAATACATAGAGTTATGTGTTGTTAAATGAAACTACAGTCATGTTTAAATTTTGACGTGTAGAAAAAAGAGGTAAGTTTTATTAACTTTTGAATGCCGCTTGTTGCCGTTTTGCAACAAACCCAATTTAGTCTTTTAAAGTACGAGAACAAGTTAGAACTCTGCGGCTGCCAATAAGAAATGAAATATACACTGAAGATACTATTAAGTCATTTCAAAACTTATATATAGATAACATCATTTATTCTTATGTAAAATAATACTTCTTTTACGTTTTGTTTCGTTTTGTACTCTTAAAGGTGCTGAATATATTTTGTTTTCTAACTAATAAAATTTTTCAACTAAACAGTAAGATATTTCTACAATATTTAACTATTAAAAAATTAGGGCTTAATTGGATTAATTTTTATTTAACTTATAGTTTTCGTAGATTTATTGATTTGCCACAGCGCTTGTTTGATTAGCTATATTTGAATGGCAAGTAATTGATATTATGCTCATTTTACTATTTAAAAAACCCAATATGATAAAACTTACATCTGCTTTGAAAATTTCTTACTCGTATTTCGGAGTTCTCTTCTTCAAGGCATAATAAAATGTGTTCCGTTGCCTTCCACTAAAAAAGTTTCGAGCCTCTAATTCCAAAACAAGTGTATGTAATTCTCTTTGTAAACTGTCATTATTGGCCATTCCACGAAAAACCGCCATTTGTCCCACACGTGACGCTCACGTAATTCACTAAAAAGTGATGATTTTAAAAGACAATGATCAAAATTTTGTTGTTTAAGAAATCACAAACCGGTGTGAGATTTCTTAGGCAAAAAAATTTGTCAGTTATCTTTTTAAAATTACTACTTTTTAATTAAATATATGAGCGTAAAGTGCGGGACAAAATCGCAGCTTTTTCATGGAATGGCCCCTAATGTTTGCTTATTTTATTTTCTTATACAATTACTCAAATCAAACTGTATTTGATCAACTACATGTAATGATGGATTTAGTAGTTAACGATTTTGCTCTTGCGTTGTATTAAATCTTTAGTTTTGCACCTTATGGGTTTATACATTTTCTTTAATAACTGGTTTTTCGTACTGCATTTTCATGAATATAGCAGAGCAGTCCCAAAAACTTGGTCTAATGGGATAGGCAAAAAATTGGAGTAGTTTGAAAAGGTCAGGTAATCGGGAATGCGTGCAAACCGGTGTTTTACTCAGGGTTTTTCGATCTGCCAGGGGTGCCAATTTTCGGGACTTTACTGTATCTGTTTATAATACAATCATTGTAGTCTTCATTCAAAAACAGCATCATAGCTTAGAAAATGTTAAACTGTATAATGTTTATCACAATTTATTTTATCTAATCTAACAAGAGCACATGCGTCGTGTTAAAATCAAAACCACGAGAGAAAAAAAATAATAAGACGGAAATTTTAAAATAGTCTAAAATTTAAGATTATTCCAGACTCACTTTCTAAAAATTATTCGCTTACTTTCTAAGGCAAGAAGATGAAATGTACAACTTGAAGCAGAATGTGAGCGTAGGTTCGAACGTTATCCTTCCAAGATTTGTAACAGTGATTCCATAAACCAAAAACATTACAGTGTATTCGACCATTTTCCCGTTATGAAATATTCAGTCACCATCTTTCGGGTTTCTACCCAACCACCTTTTTCCCTTTCCAAGCGAAGTTACGTGATACCTGCTTTCTACCGAATTGCAGGCTCGATATTGCTATGTGAGTGGCTTTCGCTATGTTGGGGGGTTGCATACTTATGTATTCCCAGCCAAGAAAATCGAGTCTCACGCGGGTCACGTTTCATGCGTGGATTGGCCTCCACGCGTGACTTGACCAGAAACGTGATTATGATGTAGAATGGACTTCATAATCTGATATTTCTCTCCGTTAAAATGATTCTGCTAAAGAAAAAATTGGCTGTGGATTTAACTTCGGTTTTAAGATTTTTCAGTAGGTCATTTTAACGGAAGTTTTAAATTCATGAATCAGTACTTTACTTTGTTCATTTTTTTTTTCATATATACTTTTTGTGAGAAGACTGCAAACTCTATAGCAATATATTGCTGAAACTGTCATAATAATTGAAAATAGCCTTTTCCATCATCAGCACAACATTGTATTGAAATTTGCGTCCGCGAAACTTTTTCTATAAGAAATTAACGTCTATGTTTTAAAGTTTTCTTTCGCTTTGCTAGGTTACACGTTACTATGTAGTATTCGCTCATACGATAAAGGACAGTCATCATCTGCAAACCAATTAGCAATGAAAATCTCATCTAAGCAGTTAAGTGTTCCATGTTTTTTTTAAATAAAACCATAGTGAGTTTGAAACTTCATTAGTAAATAAAACCTAATTAGCTAGTTGACGACTTATTGATAGCTGATAAATGCAGTTCTTGGGCATGAATTAAGCAAGCTCTTTTCAGTTCTAAATATATTTGTTATCAGTCTTTAGAAGATGGTACGCTTTGCAGTATACTAACCATTAAAAGCTACTAAAGCCTGTTCTTCAGCAATAAAAGTTTTTGTTACTTCAGTAACAAAAAAACACAAATGCCTGTTTTTTCTCTATTTTTTTAACTTACGGAAGTTTTATGAAGTTACCAGAGTGTCGAGAGAGAAGTAGAAAGAGAGAAAGTATATCTCGCTGTACTAAGTAGTACAAGTTTAAAGACAAATCAGTAAATTTTTGTCCGTATATTTATAACGACTGTAAGCAAAAAATCTAATAGTTGATGTATAAAATTCAATTTTTTTCAGCACGCAATGATTGGTTTTGCAACAAGAAAAAAATGATCTGCGAATAATATTTTATAAGGCATTTAATTTTTAAGGATTTAATCTTTAAAAAAATTAGGTTTCTGCTAAAATGTGTTTACACTAATAACTTAAAAGGGAAAAAAATATTCACTCTATTATGTTATTGCTATCTGGAAAAACACCAATTAAATTGTTAGTTATTAACGCGTTTTATGTAAAAGGTTGTTTTTTTAAGATGCGAAGAACTTTAAGTAGAAGTAAAATATAGAAATATAATTTTAATATGCATGAATTTGACTCAATTTGACGGATAGTTTTATGGCATTAGTGCTTAAATGCTATTTTGGGTATGTGATGTGGCCCCTGTGACTAGTGCATATCTCGCGTAATCTAGCGGTCTTGTTTTCACGCACTTTTTCCTGCAAATCATCCCGTATATTAGCAATAACGTCTCCAATGTTGACTTTCGAGTGTTAAAATGTTTCTGGTTTATCGGCGTAGACATGCGACATTACATATCCCCAGGGAGAATAATCTAGAGACCTTAAATCGCACGAAGAAGGTGGTCATTTGACAGGTCCGTTTCCTTTGATTAATAATTCTTTTTTTTTTTTTTTTTTTTTCAGTAAATTAATAGTGTCTCATGCCAACCGCGGATTCCACATGCCTTCTCTTTTATTAAATATTTCCTATAAATTATCTCTCAAATGCAAGGAATGAAACTAGACCGGATCGAATGCATCGTTTCTTTGTTATTTAAAAGTTATTTCAAAATTTGGCGAGTTTTAGTTTGGCATCTGTCGCTTAGTGCAGAAAAACAATTGATTAGAATTTCTTTTTTTTAAAACGTTCTGCCAGTTGGTAGCTTTAAAAATTAAATATGCTTTTAAGATAATGTACGGGCCGATAATGTAAAGAGGCCTAATGTAGGTCAAGATAATGACAGGGGCACGTTTACGCAGTGCACCTTTTCGAAACGTATTATGATTGGTGTGTCACCAATCATAACAGATTGATGCTGCTCCTTAGCAAGTACTCTCGCAAGTTTTTTAGTGTCCCTCGAGCTTTGATATAGCGTTTGAGAAGATCAAAAAGTTTTCTGCCAGTTTGAGTAAATTTTGTGGTGAACTTGTTGAAGCTTATTGTGAACTAAGAATGCTTAGATAAAAATTAACAAATATATGAATATCAGCAGAACTTCATCCTTGTTTAAAAATAGTATTTGTATGAATAAAAATGTTATTAAATTTCGTTGCACTTTAAAAATAAATCCGAGCAAGGCGTCAGGGTACATTTACGCACGTTCCTACTGCGTAAACGTGCCCTTGAAGCTTTTTTGCACCTTACTGTGTCAAATCTGTTTGGTATTTTCAACCTATTTACTTTTGAAAATCATCATTTAAGGTTTAACTGAGTGAGAGATTCGTTTCTAGTTGCTTACAATCATAATTATGTCTTCATGCCTACCGAGCTTTAATGTTATAGCATATTCTGCCCATTAAAAATTTTCTTTATTTTATAGATAGTAAGACATTATGTTCAAAACACTAACATAACTAAATAAAATGTCAAAATAATGACAAATGCCGTTCTGAAAGTGAGTCTGGGTCAGTAAATGAGACTGCGTAAACGAGTCCCGGGTTTACGCATCAGAAATTGACTTTTTTTTTTTTTTTTTGACGCTTAAACACACACCCAAATATGGCAAAAACTGAATGCTTAAATTTATTTGTTTTTTTTTTTTTTATTAACTGCTTTATAAAGCTAGAAAGTCTAAAATTTCCTAAATTAAAACATAAAAGTTAGAAAATTCATTGAAAAAAATCCACTTAAAAGTGCCCCGGTCTACCCTCTATTTTGAAGTCGACACTTTGAGTCTTACGGTACATTAGAAGTGCAAAGATCTTAAGCTTTCTTTGATAAAACAGCAGTACTTGTTTCTCGCATTTTCAACTTAGCATTTTGAATAATTAACTGTCAAAACCTTTTCTTCTTAAGAGTAATTGGAATTCTCCTACAAGAAACAGAAAATCCGCTGATTTTATTTTAATAACACTATGCTCAACCAGCTATAACGCTAATTAAGCTGTTAGACTTTTCATTCGAAATCCACGGATGGCAGTGATTGAAATCTAGGATTCCTCATGCTAAGTAACAGTTAATGATCCTTTTGAAATAGGTTGTTAGAAACTATTGACAGACACTTTGTGTTTAACGAGAGCTTCATTTACGTTTGATGCATATTGTTACCGAAGTATTCAATTTGAAATTGTGCCAACTGTCACGAAAGTACAGCAGAATTTCCGCTTATAAATTAATTTAAATCATTTACCATTCAACCCCAATAATGTATCAATTTATCCCAAATATGCTGCAAGTTGCTGCATTTTAACATCTGATAAAGCTTGTTTATTCTTTCAAACCAAAACGTGTGAAAATCAGAACCATGTTTTATTGCAACAACGCCCTGAGCACTAGACCCCTTTTAACTGAGACAAAACAGGTAATAATAACATGTCTAAAAAAACAAAATGGAAATATAATATGCAAGTATTATATTCATTGAACGAAGTAAAGTTCATGTTTTAAAACTTTAAATATAAGTTTCTTATGAAATCTTAAACATGTTTTGCAGCTCTGCTACATCTTACCATATAATTATTTTTCAAAATTTTGCATTGATGTATGCATATTGAACGCTAATTCCAAAATGACATAATTTTACGTTGGAATAAATTTTACGTAGTGTCTTACATCTTGAAGTTTAAAACATTTGTTTAAAATCGTGATTTATTGATCGCTTTATTGAGTAAAAAGCAATTAACTATATCTAAAACACTATTAAGAAACTCTGAAGTATTTATCTTATGTAGTCAAGTCATTTATTTACTGTTTGGTTAAACAAAGACTAGCATTTATCATGCCTTTGTTCATGAAGAGCGACCTATCTTTTCTGGGAATTTGTAAGGCAAAACTATTTACTTGGTTTATGAGAGGATGAAAAGATATAAAATTATAATCTTGCATACCTTTTGGAATGAAACTTTCAGTGTGGACTTATATTTACAGTCAGAGCAATTATTATGCAATAAAGAAAATGTTTCGTAACTTAATCTTCTTTGGGTGACTAAACAAGTGGTATTATTCAAGACTTATTTGGAGAAATATATTAGTGTGGTCCAGCATATAGGCAAAAAATTAATTTTATATTTTTATTAAGTCTCACCGCCTTTTTTCTTTTCCTTTTGTGTCAAGAAGAAACTGGTAAAAGCAGTTTCAAGAAAATGTAATAATGATACGTGCGGCAAAAGGGGTGGAAAATGAAATAAAATAGTGAAATTCCAGAATTTTTGTAACAAGAGTTTTTATTTCTATTTGAATTTAAAACATTTATTGGTAGTAATTACTAAATTAAGAACTGGAATAGTTTAGCTGTAAAATATATTTGTTAGTACATCATACTAGAGAGCTACCGCCCTGCAAGCTGTCGCTCATCGTCCCTCGCAATCTGAACTCTAAGTTCACTTGTTCGCTATTTACTATTTCAATAAATTTAACACTATATTTTTCTGAACATTTGATTTATTTAGTTTATTATGGGACATAAAATCTTACTTTATTTACTTAAATGTGAAGAAAAACATATTTTATATTATTATTTTTTTTAATGGTCACATTTGCAGCCTCTTAGGTATCATTTAAAATTGAGAATGGCTTTTTTTCTGGTGTTAGTTTTAGCCTAGACGTAAAAAAATTAGCTAGTGAGATTTAAGAAAACACATAAATGAAACATACAAATATATTTTCATTTCATTTTGCCAATAGTCTTGACGTCGTTTTGTTTATATACCAAAGGTGCCGATGACCTGATAACAAAATGAAAATAGTGGATTGTAGTTAAGTTAAAAATACAAAGTAAACAACGGGAAAATATTAGTAGGGATGTGAACAAATGAAGTTACATGCTAGTTACGGATGTTCGTTCTTAAAAACCGAAGCAAAAAAAGTTCATTGCTCGCTTCACTTCCTCTCCTGCAGACGATAAGCAAAATAAATATATTTAAAGGCTTGGCACACTTAAGTTCATCTGAAAAGGAAATGAAAAAAATAGCTCATTTAAAGCTCAAGCTCCTGAAGAGGGTGTTCACATATTTTTGTAACGATTTTGAAAGAAGGGCAAAATTACCCAATACGACGGCACCTCCCAATATATTATCTATATTTTTTGTTTACTTTTATTTAATTATTTTTAATACATGCATCCGACAACTACGGAAAAGTCAAAACTTGCTGTCTAAGAGTTGGTGTTTTGTGATGTGACCAAAAACATCAGCCATTGACAGATTCATTGCAGTTAAATTGAATTTAGAGGATTGGATCCAGAAATTTTTCAAAGGGAGGGGGGCGATTAATTTTTCTTACTTACTTTTTACTATGCATTACAAATATCGATCATAAAGAATTCGACTTCTATTCCGATTCTATTTTCTATTCTAAAGAAGACTTCTATTCCGAAACATTTCCGGGGTAGAGCCCCAAACCTTCTTCTCTCAACCTCATTAAAACAAGTATAAAATAGCACTTTCAGAACTTCAGTTTCTCAAAATTTCAAGGGGAAGAGTCTCCCAAGAGAGGGGCCCACATCGTCTTGTAATAGTCCCTGACGACAATTAATTTTAAGTATATACAACGCTGATGGCGAGCAGCTATCTATGTGATATAACTTTCAAGTGAGGTGAATTACGTCACTTTCTAGGCAGGGTCAGTTCAGACAACCTTGGTAATTCTCATCTTCATTGGAATAGTCAGCACAAAAATTTCGGAGGCAAATATTTTTGAGTTTTCGAGAAGTATATAATTAATTTTATTCCTTTTCTACGATCAAAAAAGAAACCTTTTTAAGTTTCATAGAGGGATATATTCCTAAACCCACCCTCGCAAAAAGTAACAAATGTCGTTTCAAAATAAAACAGCAGGCTTCACACTGCCACCTTAATCTTGCTTGTCGATCATTTTTACATTCGTAAAGTGGTTAAAGTATTTTTTTTTTCTTGTCGTATTGCGTCACAAAAACCCTTGATTGTCTTAAAAATCACCTTTCATCTTCCGTTTGATTGTATGTAGCATTGCATTGCGTGTACAAACTACAGTAGGAAGAGCCTTCACAACATCTGTGATTACTTATTCTTTATATTTTAAAACAAACTGAAAACAAATACTGAGCTTGAACTATTATTTCTACTGAATTAGTTGTTCTACGCACGAATCACTACAAAATCTTTTCGATGATTCCATATTCGTCTTCTTAAAAATGGGAGCTTTGTCAAAATACTGCATGCTCATGTGTTCGTACAAAAGTAAGCGCATAATGTAACTTTTTACTTAAAAAAGAAAAAAACTGTGTAATCGTGTTTTCAAGATATTTAAATGTATTCTTGAATATGCACAGTTTATTTAATACTCAATGTCGGCTACTTTTTTTTGTTAATTGGTTTCATACTCAAATTCCCATATTTCTAGTGAAATTAGGGGAAGTGTGGGCATAGAGGCCACTGCGGGCAAAGTGGCCACTTGAAGTTTTCCTCCCTTTATAGTACTGCAGCCTAGCGGCAATAGACTCATTTACTCGCCCGGCAGCCGTTGTTGTTGTGTTATAGTTTGGTGCCGCTCAGACGCAAACTCACGGAGATATCGCAAATTTTTCACTTTTTCGACCCTCTGATGTTATATAAGTGCATCACATGTTTCGCTTTAGTTTATAGTAGGACTAGGTGAAGTAAATTTTACATCAATGGTGCAAAACACTATGTTTCTAGCTTTGAATTCATATGTCTCAACAGTAGATACAGCAACGGGTTGTACGTGAAATATTGTTCTTTCGAAAATGGCGTGCTAGAGGGCAAAGTGGCCACTTCGATTGTTCGATTTGAAACGTCGATTGTTTTTTCTGCGGTGATTGTTACTCGAAATCTAAGGACAACGAAGGCTGGATTAGATGTTCTGGTTGCCTCAAATGGGCTCACGAAGCCTGCACAGGAGCCGAAGAGGAGAACGATGAGTTTATTTGTGATTTATGTAAATACCAGTGATTTCATAACTTCACATACTTTTAGTAATGCCTATTTTTGTTTAAAACCCTAATACAATTGTTCTGAGTTCTGAAACTAAATGCGTTTCATTTTTTCCATACTATCTAAATCTATTTAGGCAGTGGCCACTTTGCCCTACCTAGTGGGGCAAAGTAGCCACTTTGACAGCTTTTGGTAAATTAAAAATTTTGTACAAATAAAGATTAAAAATCTAGTTGTTTATATTTTTTAATCAGGCCTAAGTAACCATACTAAATGTTGAAGGGATTTATAAAATGATTCAATAAAGTTTAGGGGTGGAAAAGAATAAATGTTCCTTAGGGTGGCCGCTATGCCCACCCTTCCCCTACTACAGGTTTATTTATGAAGTACGATTTATGCATTGTTAAATCGAAAAAATACCAAGTGGTAAGAGTTCATCACGTATATTTTCTTCCGTACTGTACTAATATGACCAAACTTAACCTTTCCAGTTCAGACTATAGATTAATATCTGAAACGAAAAGTCTTAAATATCAACCATTGACACTATCACCTTGCGAGATCTTAGTCGAAGTTTTTCCCCGCAAAAAAATACGATTTGTCTGTCCACCATTTGCAACCTAACTTGAACCGAAAGTTTGGGGTGAAAGTAAGAATTCGTTGGCTGATCGCAACTATTTCAAGTAATTTAGAAAATAGTGCAACCTCTAAGATGTCCATGAATTAACCGGAATTGTGGTTAAGCGTCGAACTTTTTTTAACAATGTGTATACTGTTAACTTAGTGTTGCGTTAAAATGCTGAAATATATGTAAGAGTGCATTAATAAGCATTGTTAGTCGATATATTACTTATGTGTGGCTGCTGAAACTCTTGAAAACACAATTTTATCCCTAAAATATTTGTATCTGGAAGCAAGATATCAATTTGAAGAAATTAGAAGGATATATCAACAAAGTTTGACTGACGAAGTGTAATTCTCATTTTAAAAGGATTAGATGCCCAAAATACGGGAATAAAAACTGGAGCTGGTTAAAAATATTTTTGAATGTCGGATACCATTTCAGCGTTAAAAAAGATTAATTGGAAAGCAAAAATGATTTCACGACACACCATCAATTTTATTTTTTAGTTTGATTCTTAAAATTCCGATTAAACGAAACTTAATCTTCTAATTCTTCAAATATAGTTTGTACCATTTTTCTTTTTCTCCTTTGCTTTTTATAACTTTTTAATTTATTTTTTGCAATACGTAATGAATCAGATTTCTTGGCTTCATAAAATATTTAACTTGACATAAAAACTGTTTTCTCATAATTAAATTAAAGCAAATATTTTTCTTTGCATAGTGAAGTTCGAAATTTTTATTACAATATCGTACCGCTTTTATTTTTCATGTGTGTATGTGCGGTTTTTTTTTTTTTTTTTTCAATTGATAAATAATTTTATTGTCACTTTGTTTGACTTAAAAATTATATTTAAAATAAGGTAAACGTTTACCTTTTAAGAACGATGAAATGACGCACTAAACTAACCTTAGATTGAAACACAAGATTTCAAAAATATTACATATGTGTTTTGGGGTTATACTGAATTATGGATTAAAGAAGAGGTACTTTGTAGCCCCAAAGCACATGTAATTTTGAAAAACTATGCTTCAAATATATTTTTAACTTTAGTTTTTTACCCCCTTCTAAAATTGGAAAACATGAACCAATTGTGATTAATTAATATTTCATTAAATTTATCATCTAAAATCAAAAGATATATACTAAAAATGTTTAAGTTATGAAAAACTTTAAAAGCACCCCTCAATTAATATAAAATGCTTTACGCCCTTCGAATTCAAAAAATTATTTTAGATTATGAAATAAATGGGAATTTTTTAAATTATGATGACCTCTGTCGGTTACAAGGCACTCCTTTTTCCAACTTCCTTTCTATTATTCAATTTTAAAAAAGAATGTTTTGTCATGCCATGTAAGTACTGTAATTTCATAAATACCCTTGAGTAATACTGTGTTTTTCTTCTAGGTAAGTTCATATGATGTTTCTATATTTGTCTGCTCGTTAATTCCCTGGTTGTAGAGTTAAGGTCAACCCAGGCAGCGGATCAAGTAACAAAAAATTGTTTTTTTCACTTTCATATAGTGTTAGTATGGTTGTCTTAAATTAATAAGGGAACCACCGCTGTAATTTCAACGTGTGAAAACATCAATTTAATGTGCAGTCTAAAGAGGGAAAAGTGAGATTTTTCCTTATTTTAATGCCTTTTAACTTGCACAAATGAAATGTATATAAATTGATCAGGAATAACGTGTAGTATAAAGAGCTTTTTATGAAATTTTAGTAAGCGGCCGTCCTCGTGTTAAAATACGAATCAATTTTAAAATGTTAAATGTCAACCCCTATTTATTATCACTTATTTCTTATCAGCTTGAAAATTTACCTCATAATACAATTTTATGTACTTAGTTTTGCTATGATTGCTTTACAATTAAATTGAGAAAAATCCCCGTCATAATTTTAAAATGTGCTTTTTTTTTTTTGAAACTACCATTACATTGTATTTAAATATTACATTCAAATAAAATGACCCTTAATGATCATTAACTACTATACTAAGACTTATAGGTACTCAAACCTAAACTGTACCACCGTATTATTTTCTGCATAGCATTTTAAACCGCTCTGTAAATTTTATTCAAATTTCCTTTTCCTACTCACTAGAGCTTACTTTACTTCAAAATGCCTAAATCCCTAAACCAATAGCTTTCTAAATAAAAATGTACGTTTCATTTTTCTCTCTCTCTCTCTCTCTCTCTCTCTCTCTCTCTCTCTGCAGAACATCTATAATGAGTCTTGTCGCTTTTCCCAGCTGTCGCTATTGACAGACACTGCACTGGCTTCAGAACTCGTTTCAAATCGCAATTCTATTGTAACGTCCAAAATATGTTGGCGCTGTCACTCTTCTCTAGCGTATCAATATTTTTTTCTACTAGTCGAGTGTACTGAAATATATTTGCAAAAGAAAAGTGGATATTTCATCCCAAATGCTTTGGACACTTTTAGTTCTTTTTAGAATGTCACTTGAATTGTAAAGCATTTCCTTTTCTCCCGGAAACGGGATGATTATAGATTGTATTTCAAAATAAAGGACATGCTTAAAATGTTTCTTATTCCTAAAGAGATTTTATTTGAAACACAATGTTAATATATTTTCGAATATTTATCGACCTAAAATATCTATCCATCATCGAGATGTTTCCTAGCTTTGTAAACTTAACTTGTTCCTCGCTGTGTTGTATATAATCCTTCCTGAAATTTCAAAATCACACCGAGCACACAATGGTTGTCAGGATAATGGTAATGGTTTAAATTAAAGGGCTAATGCAAGAGCCTGATTTTACCCCTATCTCTAACAACCCCTTACCCTTTAATGTATGTTAGCCTTATTGCACGGGAGAGTTCTTTCCATGGCCCAAGACATAGATTGCCTAAACGGAAATGCTCACCCCACTGTAGTTTGAAATAAATGCAGTGTTAAATCATTATCAAATAATTATAAAAACTCCCTCCGCTGTATTATACTTTTGCATATTTTGTTCTTTAGGGTCTTTCTCTAATTGGTATTAAAATTAATTTTGAATGTTTTTGTTTCCATGATGTCTAATTCATTTAGTTGATGTTCGACTTATTTATTAAACTTTTAAAACCCATTTGGTTTTACACAAAATTCCTCTATAAGAGAAACAGGGAAAAATAATCGATGTATACTAAGACTTTTTTTTAACGGTTCTAGAAAGCTTTAAAATATGATTTTCTCGAAATTAACATCTTTAATTCTTGTTACTTACCAATATCGTAACGAATATCTTTTATTATTGTTCTTATTATCATCTTTTAGTCTTGTTCTTACACATATCGTTGCGAATTTTACTTTGCGAAGAGCTTGCTTTTCAATTCAGAGATCTTTGTTTTCTACGCAAGTTTTTTTTTCGATTTCCGCTAATAAGTTGCTTATTAAAATACAGCTTTTGTTGTTAAACATCACAAATCATTTTTACCAAAAAAAACATTTGTATAATTCAAAAATAATCATTTAAATCATTTAGGTATTTTTAAATATTTTGAAACGAGCTTTGTCTTTATTTCATCGAACTCATTTTGCCTTAAAAACGCATTGCTTTGGTAGCAAATTTTGTGATCATCGTTTTCTTATCTCTTCCCTAATTTACAATCGTTTTCGAAGCAATCGAAATGAAATTGTCTTAAGATAAGCAATCAACGTTAATTCCTCTCTATTCACGTTTCCGTACCCTCTCGAGTTTCAGAGAAGTTTTCTTTTCTAACCTTTGTGTCTCTTTTGTCGTACTGATACATCCATTTCCTCTTTTTCTTTCCTCTTTGTCGTCTCGGTGTAATCTTTTTCCATTTATCTAGATTTTGTGCGCAAAAGACGACTATCTGCGTGGTTTCTGTCTGGTTTGGTTGTCCAAAGTGTCACGCAAAAATCTTTGTTTTCTACATTAACTTTGGGACATCCAATCGTGAGAGGAGATATATTGGGTGATATCGTTAGTGATAAGTGTTGAAATGCAAGGATTTTAAATAAATTAATTTCACTGTTTTAGTTAATACTCTAACGAAACATTTTTAAATACCACAATAGCATCAGCCCGAAAACGAAATCTATAACAGCTCATATTGCACGCTAAAAAATGAATGTTGTTTTTACAGTATAATACAGCTAATTTTATAGTAATAAACTGAACAAATTGCTAATTTTACAGTAATATACTGTAAAATTTCCACTTTTACAGTACTAAACTATAAGGTTGTTAATTTTACAGTAATAAACTGCAAAATTACTAATTTTAGTTTATTACCGTGCATTTTACAGTTTTAAACTGGAACCTCTGCTGCAGTATTATACTATTCATTTTACAGTATAATACAGCTAAATTCTGTGGCAATAAACTGTAAAAGTTCTAACTTTTCAGTAAAAAACTGTAAAATGCTACTTTTAGTTTATTACTATGATTTTTAAAATTTTAAAGTAGAACCTTGGCTGCCTGTATTATACTGTAAAAATGACAGTTCCTCTTTTGCAGTGTATTGTACTCAAAGCTAACTTTTACATAATTGAATCAGTTATTTGAAAAACACTTCATGTCCATATTTGGCCAAAATTGAGTTAAACATATTAAATTCTTGGTGAAGGCTAGACAAATACCAAAATAAAAATAATAAAAATTTATTTTGGTAGAATTAGCTTACCAAACCACTGTTTATAAAAAAATCATTAAAATGTATAATGTTAAATTGTGGAACGGCTTTGTTTTTTTGATTTCTTGATAGTTTACTTTTTTGGATATGAGGTGTTTCTCAAATTACCGATTCAATCATAAAATACTAGAAAGCTAACTTTTATTGGGTTAGAATTTTTAGAAAGATAAATTCTGAACTGTTTATACCTGTCTTTGATTGCTAAAATAAATTTTGCTCATAACAAAGATAAAACGAACGCAGATACTGTCTGGAATGTTTAAGGAGTCAAAATTCATTTTTTACAGAGTACGCCTATTTGTGTTTCTAGTCTACATTGTTAGATTCAGACTGAAAAAAACAATGACCGAAATCCCGTCATTTTCTGTGCTTGCATGTTAATTTTAAAGAAAGGGGATTCAGCGTGATAAACAAGAGTGCCATCTAAGTAAAAGATAACTGTTGCTTATCATCCTCTTGGTCAACAGATATTAACGATTCTTTCCGTGCAAGTATAACTAAGCATCGGGTTCAATAAAATCTATGCTTGGCAGCAGTGGTTGGAAAAACTACATTTCTTTTGTAGCCAACTGCAACTACTTTTTTTATAAATGTAGTTAACTACAACTACAACGACTTTTTTTATGTAGCTACTACAAAATGCTTTGAATTGTAGTCGCTACTTTAAAAAAAAATAAATAAATAAAAAGCATGCACCGTTTGAGGATTGACCGAAAAAATTTGAAAAGTGGTTTACATTAATGAATTTACTCATTTGAATGTGGAATAGAACTAGGGATTGTCTTTGAATTTATGTGTTTCTTTTCCTTTTTGTTCCTTTTTTTTTTTTTTGCTAAAATTTGTCCTTTTAAATTTTTTTTACAATTTTTACCAGTGTTCGCCACAAGAAAGGATTCAAAAGTTAAAAGATTGAAATAATTCAACCTTCATTTTTTTTTTAATTTCTTCTCAGGGAATGTTTAGGAACATGAAAATTATTTGAAGGAATATAAAAAATATGATGCTAAATAAACCAATGACATCAAACAGATAGAATGTATTTCGTCAAAATCTAAATCCTAATTCCTTAATCTGTATCTAAGGGGATCAGCTCATATTTTTATGGTTCTTTGTTTCTCATTGCGTCCGCTGCTGTACTCATCCAAGATTTGCACCAGTTAGTCAATTAAACTTTTTTTTCTCGTTCTCTTTTTCTTTTTATTTATTTTTTGTTTATTTATTTATTTATTTAATTTAAGTTTATTTATTTAATTTAAAAGTAGTTTCCAAAAATCGCTACAAACTACTTTTTTTGTATCGCGCTACTCACTACTCTACTTTTTTTTAAGTAGTGCGCTACACTACAAACTACTAAAAAACGTAGCTACTACAGTAGTTTTGCTACTTGTAGCGCGCTACTTCCGACCACTGCTTGGCAGTTCCATTTTAAATAACTGTTTAGGATTTAAGTCCTCTCCATTTCTTGAAAACTGGCATCTCATTGTAAACTTCTCGCTTACTGCTTAATTAATTGGGCTCACCTATGACATTTTTTGACATTTCTCTCAGTTACTGAACGGTAATTTTTTTTTTTTTTTTTTTTTTGCGTCGTTTCGACTTCGTCATGTGACACATTTTACATCTGATTGATGAATTAACGCGATTTTGCCCACTTAACTCATCGATAACTACAAAGGGAAGAAGTTCCATCGATACGGGAATTGCTCTGATAATCCGAATCGAATATTTCACGTAGTGTGTGCGATTGTATCAAACAAAACTCTTTTTCTAACACTTACTTTGGATCAGAAGTTATTAATAACAATTGAAGGGTCAGGGGGAAAAACCACGGTAGTCACATTTGATTCATTTTGAGAAAAACGAAATTTAAACTTTACGAACTCATAAACTTCCCCAGTATACTTGTTCTAAAATGACAATAATACATGGACTACAGTGTTTTTTCACGAATATTGCATATACTAAACGAAAGTACACTTATTTTTCTAACAGGTGGTAGCATCAGTTTAAATTCAACAAAAGTGGACTACCGTGGTTTTTCCCCCTGACCCTTCAATTTTTTCTTCTTATTTTTATTAACCATCACCTTTGCGTAAACCTAGCTGGTATGTTGATTGTTTTGAAATAAACAACGAAATGTTTCTTGATACAGTGAGACTTCGTAATGTCCTTTTTTTTTTAAGGTCTTTTTTTTGGGGGGAGGGGGGTGTTCAGATGTTCATTAAATTACATCTTGCTCTTTCAAGATAATATTAGCTAAAAATTGATTTATGTTGGAACTATTACAAAAAGATGAACTCTTAGTAATATTAAAGCCTTTCATCATTTAACACTATTAAACTGCTTACGTATTAGATATCGGAAGTCTAAATTTCGTTTTCGCACTTACAATGAAAGTAAGATACCAAAAAAATGTAATATCAAACTGTAACTACTTTTGTAGAAGTTTTTAAAAAAACTAGACATTACTTACTGAAAAACAGAGCTTATTAGCATGAATATCATCTTCACATTAACCCTTTAACTGTCAAGTTATTTTGATTTTTAACGCTTTTCCAAGCACCAACCCGAGAAACAGTCGGGTTTGACAAAGAGAGGAAGCCGAAATAAACGTCTCCCGATATATATTCGGGTATAACAATACGATGCACTCAAAAAAAAAAAAAAAAAAAATACGCCGGGTAATACTTGGGCGTGACATTTTCGAAAACCAGCTGTGCCCGAGACTATCTCGGGCATGACAGTTAAAAGGTTAATACATCAGTCCTGTTCATGAGAAGAAAAAAAACTCACAGTACAAAATTTCATGCACAATTATTACGAGGGCTGCGGTGTCGTAGTAGTGAAGTACAGGCTGGTCGTTTTTCCTCCGAGTCTTAATTTCTGCCATGCTGCCGTGCTAAGCACAAAGGTCGTAGCTGCAGTTTTTGACAAAATTGAGTTATTGTCACCAGGTGATTCTTTGTGATATATTCTACCTAAATACCATGTTTTATGGTCATTTCAGAATGGGAAATATTTTTTTTAACCCAAAAAAGTACCTCCTGAAGCCAATACATGGAGGCTCAAAACTTTAAACAGCAATATCTCAGTTTGAGACCTTCTGCAAATACCACTTTTGAGCTTAGCACGGCAGCATGGCTGAGGAGTCGGGATGAGGAAGTAGGGATAAGACTGATTTTGGAAGGAAACAATTTGTAATTTTCCCTTCTACTCTGCAACTCTGGTTATAACGATAGTCGCATGGATGTGTCTGCGAGCCAACCGAATACATAATTTACAGCACCATTGCAAACTGAAGGTGCGTTATTTAGATTTATGCCAAGATCATTTGGGTACTTTAAAATAAGGAAATGTTTCTGTAACCTAATAGAAACTGCAACTCTTTCCATCTCCTTTTTCATAATCTTAGAAGAAATCAAAATTTAAAACTAAGACACACATAGGTAATTATAAAACCATTGAAAAATATACTTGTAAGCAACTTGTTTTATTTTTAGTTAAAGCTGTATAAATCAGCATAAATCTCACTGAAAAATATAGTGTAAACTGTTAAAACGCGTCGGGAATTTTAAAACAGGATCTCTTGCAGTTTGTGAAAGGTACAGGAACGCGCAGTTTTATATTGAATGGAACTACGAATTCGTTATTTTGTATCATTAAAATGACAGGAAGCGTATGCCGAGCCAAAATAATGAAAGCTATGAAAGTATTACTTTCAAGTTTAAAATATGGAATTGTCCCATATCATCGATCTTTAATTTTTCTCTCCATGCTAACAAAAGTAAAACTAGAAAGCTTAAATTCTGCCATACGTATCCATTATTTTCCATCAAACAAATAAATTCGATTTCCTTTATCACTGTTGCGTAAGACATTTTTCTTTCACATGGCCAATATCATCTCAGATTTTCCAATAAAACCTTTGCCCTTAAAGATAATAAATACTACATACAAAGAAGCAAAATGTATTATTTTTTCATCATTTCTGCACGTCGTTCTTAAAAATATTTATAAAAAATTCAACTTGGGATTTGTCCAGTTTCATGGGAAATTTCGAGACGGGACGACATATTTCAGCTAATCGAAAACATATTATCCATATTTAGCTATTATTTTTCTCTTAGTTCGCTTTTTCCATAAACTTTTTTGCCAGCTTTTTCAAATAACTAAATGGAGCTATTTCGCCATAAAACAAAAAAAAAATGTCTAAAAGCAGAGTATCCCAAAGCGACTTTATATTTACTTTTACCACTGCTTCGGGAAGTTATGACAAAAGGGAAGTCTCATTACCTGAAGGAAAATTACTTTTGAGCCATTAAATGAATTTTTAATGGTTAATTTGAAAATAAAAGCCGCTGGTGTGGTGTCATAGGAGTTTTAATAAACAGAGCAAAATTTAGAAGCTTTGGGCTTAGCAAAATATTCTTCTAAGTACCGTGGGGATCTACAGCGAAAAGTGGGTGTTATTATAAAAATTGAAATAAATTATCCAGCTGCGCTGCAAAAGAGTAAGCAAATTATTTTCTTGTTTCATGAAAGGTTTCCAAACAAAACTTAATGAAAGTCAAAATGAATGTTCAAACTGCAGTTAAGTATTCATATATTTTTGCTGTATTCTGTATCCAAAGTATATAAAAGACAGCATTGGATTCACAAAATTTTAATTTTCAAACTTCTTAGATTTACAAGTTTGAGGACTTTTTTTTTTTTTTTTGGAAACGTTTTTGCGTGCGGCTGTATGTTTGAGAACTTTTTCGGGGACGCTTTTTTTCAAAAACTAATGCAATTAATCGAACAAAACTCGAAAAACTAATAAGTCCAATGATAGCTGTTGCTGATAGCTTTTATAGCTAATTGCTCCAAGGAGTAGTGCGAATTTGAGCTTGGTTTTTACTTAAACATTTTTAGTTTCTATTTCTGCTTGTTTGGATGAATTGAAATAATATGCTTGATTTTTTTGCTCCAATCTTTTCACGGATGTTCAGAAGTTCCCCATGTGCTTATTTTACCAACAGTGGCTGTTTTCTAATCCTGTATACTTGGTGCTTTTCCAGTACTAACTCAGGGCTTTTATTCTATGCCTGTAATTCCATAAGCTCATAGCATTAAAAAGGAGTTCCTTGGAGCCCGTAACTTGTGCACATATCTTATGTTTGTGCTTTATTTGTACGGTGTTTTCTTCATTATGATAACCATTATGATGTGAATAATATTACCCTATAGAACTTATTTAAGTTCTATATTTATCTCTATTTTAAGAAAACTGATTCTTGAATATTTCTATTCACAAGTCATCTTTATTTGTCATAATTTAAAAGTGATGAGAATTCTTTGTTTTTCAAACTCTTCAATAACATTCTATTACTGAAACAAAATCTGGGTTATCAATAACTTTTCATCGCGGAAAATGTCATAATGTTATTGATAAAACCCCTGCATAGCAACAAACAAACAAAATAAAATCATTTTTTTATGCTTCTGATTCGCTTCAGCTATTCATCAGTTATGACGATGCACATTTTTCCGTTTTTTTAGTAAGCTTTTGTCCATTAGTGAAGCAGCCAGCAGTCGAAATCGATAGAGACAATCGAGCAACGGGAATGCGTACCCTGTATTTATCCCCCGTCCCCACAATTCCCAACTCCAGACTAACATACAAAGAATGCTATCCATTAGCAAAAATTTTCAAATTCCTTTTTTAATACCCGCTTTTTTATCCTCTTATTTTTTTTCTGATGTATTTTGTTTTTCTCACTCTGATGGCACTAGTTGAAAGCGCTGTTTCGTCATTTTTGTGTTGGTGATGAGCCAGAAAAAATGAATGGCGCTAAAAATTGAAATATGGTGACTTCATTCGTTCGTTATATTAAATTATACCATAGCCACATCTGCAAACCTTGGTGATTAAGCACTTTTTGATGGATCACGGGGCTACTGTTTTGGATTTCGCGAAAATGGTGATTGAATTTCTGCTTCAATGCTTCTGGTTTCTCATTTTTAAGCCATCAACCTATTTTTCTTTTAAAGGATTCTGCGACTGCAGCAGATATAAAAGCTTAGATTTTTCAAGATCTACAGTTCTTTATGTCGTGTGTGTGCATGTATGCATATATATATACAGTGGTGTAGCTAGGGGTTGGCAGGAGTGGCTCTTGCCACGGGAGCAGAAGCCAGGGGGGCGGCATTTTGACCGAAAAAAAAATTTTTTTAGTCAAGTCTAAACAGACTAAAAAGTGAAAATTCAATTGACACCCTGAGCATCGCAACTTGCGCCCCCACGCTACGTGACAAACCATACAAAATGTGCAACTTTGCTTTGGTAGATTTTGGTTAGATACACTGATGTTAGCTTAAATCTATCTGGCAGGATATAATTTAGTTATATGGGGTCTGGAGTCAGTATAATATGCTGATCTGAAATCGGCCCGGTCTTATTCACTTCATAAGAGAGAGAAACAAACCTTTTCTCTCCGCTTCTTTCCTGCCGATTTTTTTTTTCTTTCACGATATCTCTCTCATTTCAACTTATCAATTACATACTATACTTCGGAAATAATGTTCCACGATTTCAAAAATCGGCGAGCTTTAGTTGAAAACATTTCGGTTGCAGATTTTTGGAATGCAATTTTATGATGACAGAAAAGCACTCCTCTGTCGGTAACAATTTTTCTGTGACAAAAACTAGCGAGAGAATAACATGTATTTCTCAAAAACGGGAGGAGGAGGTTTCTAAAAAACGACTATTGCCAATTTCGCTATTTTAAAAATGTGTACCAAGAGCCTACATTAAATGAAGATTCCGAAAATGAGTAACACAAGTATAGCAGCGCGATTTTGAATGAGTAACGTTTTCAAACTCTGTTTTTCGAAATCTCAGTATAGAATGTTAGAAGGTTCAAACAAAAAAAAGTTTGATAAATAATTTTTTTTTAGCGAGGTTTCAATTTCGTACTCTGGAAATTTTTCTAGTTTATATGTACTTTGATGAAGTGCTGTCACTTTTAAACTAAATATAGCACTACTTTGTTCTTTATATACTCATTACCGTTTTAGTATTATTGGGATGGATTAAACTCGATTTGTAATCGCGCCAGTGCAATATGTTTTGTGCTCTTTCTATTGTAAATTAAACAAAAATAGCTATTGGTTTCTCATGTATTACTGAACAAGGAAACGGCAAGTGAATGTTGAGGGAAGATGCGTGTACTTTAAGATACTTCAGGGGGGCAAGCTACTTCTTTAAAACGGTACACAAATATACGTGCTAATCTTTTTTTTTTAAATCATTCTCAGTTCGAGCGCAGTCTGGTACCCGCCAATACCTTCCCTATTGCTGTCAAATGTTTGTATATGCTGTATTTGAAATTAAAAAAAAAAAAAAGAGAAAATACATCTGGTACTTTCAAAGCCAAGGAGGGAACAATTGCCTCTCCTAACTCCCCTCATAGATAATATTAGTATTAAATAACGGAGGGTTTCTGGAACATTTTAAATACTTAGAATGAAAAGTATTTATTCACAAAAAATAATCAAAGGCCTAAATCAGCGAACTTTAATTTTTTCTTGTATGCAAAGAGTCGTATTTATAAAGCTTTTAGTCGTATTGATTATGCTCTTTATATGTTCTTTGATTTCCTAATTACAATAGAATCAATGTTTATATTTTAATTTAGAATGCACAAAGTATGTTTATTTTTTCATTCTTCTAGTGTTTTAAAACAAATTCTATTTAAAATAAAAGCGGTTGTGTGGAAAAAAAAAACACCATGTCCACAATAACGAATTGCAAGAATAATGCTCCAAATAACATTAATCAGTAGGGTCAAACTGACCAAGGTGAGCCTTATGGAATCAAAATTGGTTCACTTGCAATGAAAAACTCCCTATCAGTTAAAAAACAAGTTATCAGTTTAAAAAGCATATTCAAATGTAGTCTTAGAAGTAAATTTTGTGCATAAAAAATAATATAGTGTTATATAGTGTTCGTGTTATACATTAATTGCTCCTAAAACATCAACATTACATTTAGAATGAACAATTTTCTTATTTAATATGATAATATTTAAGTGGCACGTGGCAGAATCCTATTAACTTTAAGAAAATCAGTTTTATTTGTGAGAAGATTACCAGGAAAATAAATCTAATAAGAAGTGTTAACTATATTGTCTGCAAGTTTCTAGTAAGTAATTTTCAGAATCATTTAATATGAAACATTTAATTAAATAACTCCATTGAATAAATAATATTTTATGGATTCTTTAATATCTTAACTTATTGCTTAACTTATTTGCTTAATTATTGCTTAACTTATTTGCACTTAAGCAATAGGAACGACTTTATAAAAGTTTACGTTATTAGTCTCATATTTAAGTGCTTAAATTAATAATTTATACTAAGGGTATCCTATGAAAACCTTTGCTGGTTAAAATATTTTGTTGTTGAAAACGCAAAAAAAGGCATACAGTGAACTCTCACTTATACGCCGGCCCAAGAGACCAACAGAAAAAGGAGCATAAGTTAGAGAAACGTATAAGTGAACAAGCCTCTTTAAAGGACTAAAACACAGCTTAGTTTCTAATGAGAGAATGAATAAGAATGTTTCTATAGAAAAGGGACATATTATTACGGTTTGGCAATTACTATAACGTAGCTACAATGATAAAGAGAAAACAAAAATTGCAGCATACCTAATTACAAACTGTTCCCTTTAAAATGATACATAATAGATAATTGTCCCTCTCGGAACTCTAGTTCATGCGGAAAAATGACTTCCGTGAGCAATAAAGGCGACATATTAAAGAGGAGAGTGAAGAAAAATGCTTTTTTTTTTAAAGAAAATTAATTATTTTTTTTACATTATTGTTAAAATTCGGTTCATAAGTGAAATATTTATCTTTAGAGCGACGCATAAATAAATGATACTATCATTATTTTGCTATGGAATGTGCTGGGACCATTAAAAATCATCGTATAAGTGAAAAAGGCGCATAAATAAGGCGGCGTATAAGTGTGAGTTCAGTGTATTTTGGTATGGTTTCACTGATTGGAGTTTTATTGCGAGAAGTTAAGTTTGTTTCTAAAAAAATTATCTGTAGTATATTTTGTGAACTCACGACAGTGAAAAACCAATAAAATGAAATTGCAACTATATTATAACGTAAAAACAAAATTATATTCATAATTTTCTGCAATATTATGTTACTCTTCATTAATCTCAGACTTATTAGCACCTATTTAACTTCAAACATTGTCTTTTAAGTAAACTATTCAAGGGCTTTTCTGTGTAAATTAATTATTGAAAAAAAAATCTTAAGAGTAATTAATAAGCAAGTCTTTAAAAAATATATATTTGTATTTCACTCAAATTTATTATCAATCAATACAAGAATAATGTGCAAAGCACGAAAGAGAATAAATAAAGTATTATTTGAAATTTTGAATTGCAGTTAAAAAAAGTGCTGATTATTTGCAAATGAATAAATTTAAAAATCAACTGCGTCTTTGTCTTTTTGTCATATAAAGGTTTCATCTTCGATTGTGAAAATAGGTATAAAGATGTGGCACTGAAGCCGGGAATCACTTAATTTAAAATTACACTATCAATTTTATCTTAAGAATAAAAAAATATTTTTTAACTAAATTAAGCTTATCTATATTTACTGCTTCAGAGAAAAATCAATAAATAGAAAAGTGAACATAATAATGTTCGTAGCAATATATAATTATAAAAAATTACAATTAAAATAAAACTGAAGTAGTTCACATAATTTTTACAGTTTTAATATTAAATTTAGAAATATTTTAATGCGGCAAAATATTTCCATTGTCTGGAAGTTAATTGTTTCTCGGGGTTTTTTTCTGTAAATGAAACAAAAGGAAATTTCCTTTTGAATAATTAAAGCGTCAATAGTTTGTAATAATACAATTAATATTAATAGTAATGACAATAATGATGAGCCATTAAAAAAATAATCAACAAACAATCTTTTCAGTTTCCAAAAAGTATAATTCTTTAGTATTTTTTGATAACCAAGAACGGTTCCTTTTAAATTTATTCTTATTGCTGGAAAATTATTTATGACACGTACTGTTGGATGCTGTGGCCAGTTATAAAGCATTAAAAATTTGAATGATTTTTCCCAAAGCAGCTGTATTTCATAGTAGAGAATGTAAGAGCTAGAAGATTTTTACTTTCATGCATGATATAAGTAATACAATGAGTTCTTAATTATAAGTTATGTCAGATTTCAATTGCTCATTATTGTTTGCCAACTACGATGTTAAAAATTGATTTTTGTGTTTAAAAAAGGTGAAAAGTCCATATTAAAGTAAAAAAGTCAAGTTATAAATAGCTTGCAACTGATATTCAATTTGTTTTCAAAAAATATTGAATTAGAGTTTCTATTTAAATGGTGACTAGTGGGTCGTATTAGAGTTTTGGTGACATTGCTTTCTGGAAGACGATTTTGTTGCTTACTTTCGATGAAAGTAAAAATAGCCTCATTCGTCTTCCAAAAAACAAAAACGATATGAATATTTAAGAAGCGTGTGAAATATCAAACGTAAAAATCAACTTTCGATTCTTCTTATTTTGAGCACTAGGCAAAACATTTTTAGAAAACTGATAGGAAACTAAACACTAAAGATTTTTGACATAGTTTCTTGTTTCGAATAGAATGCAGTGGTAAACTCCATTGTATTCTATTCGAAATCAGGTAAAATATCGTGGGTAAGAATCTTTCACAAATTTGGTATAAAAGAAAGCGAAACTAGTGGCAAAGCCATAAAGTACAACCCTCCCTATTATTTGTACTAAAGCAGGAAACACGTGATCAGTAGGGTCATTCCACAGTGACTAACGAAACAGTCGCTGCTGATTTTCGAACTCTTTTTATTTGAAACCTAAAATGTGGGGAATAACTCATATTTGAATTTTTAGAATTAAGACGTGCAATGTACGTGTGGAATTTCTACCAAGAAATGTAAAGCAATATAGCGTACGTATTTTATTGATACGTATTTTTGTGAAAAACGACATTGTGACTAACATAGCATTTTTGCTAAAAAAATGATGGGACATTAATTTGTCCTTTTTGGTGTGAATAACGCTTAAACATTTGGTATTTGACATACTTGTGGAAGAAATAATAAATAAATAAATTTATATTTTAAATTAAATAGATTATGAAGCAAAATTAAAAGTCGTACCAGCTCGGAGTTGAAAATTCACATGTTGTGAACCAAAAAAATATTAAAATAAAAATTTTATACAAAAAAAACTACTGCCATACTTAAAAAGATATATTTTTATTGAACTTAAAAAATAGTGTTTAATGAATTATGTCTTAATTTTTATTACTATGAAAAATATGAAGTATCGTAGATGATGAATATGAAGATTATGAATTACTGTGAAAAATATGAAGGATCGCAAAATTATCTGATTTAGCTCAAAGATGCCCTGAATGAACGTACTGCTTTTTGAAAAAGCAAATTCCCAATTCGCATGAAACTAATCACAGCTCAGGAGGCAATTATTTCTTATATGTATATGAATGTTAATTTTAAAATGTACATCAATAAAAGTAATTATGTGCTTTAACACTCGTAACGACTTAAAACACCTATGTCATCTAAGTATTCAACATGACATAATTTTTAAATAGCAGTCTTTGGGTACCCTTTTCATGATATGATTTTATTTTCCCAAATAATCGTAAAATATTCAGCTTTGAGTTTCAATTACAGATGAGAAAAATGTATTATTCAAGAAACGAATCCTCTTTTTGTAGGTGAAAAAATATATAACAGTACCAAACATTAAATCAACGCTAATGTAATACATTCGACTGCTGTTTCCCCTTGGTAGTTGTTGTTACGGGTATTTCGTAAATCTTAGCGTCATGTTAAGAGAACAGCCAATGTCTGGGGAATAGTTACAGACTTTCAGTTCGTGTTCGCAACACTTAAAACTCTTTCACAATTAGCTTTCTTACAAACAGAGGTAGCTACCATTTGGGAATTAATAGTACGTACGAAATATTTAATTAGGCCTGTGTTTATCAAGTGCGGAAATTAATCTCATAGATTGTTTAACCGTGTAATTTTTTCTCCCCTTGTTTTGAAATTTGAGGGTTTATTTACAATTGCTACTTCAGGTTTGTTTCTTACTACGAAGTAAGTTAATTTCAATAAGTAAGTAGTCAGAAACGTATTTGCAGCGCTCTTGAATCGAGAAGCATTGGAATCAAACAATTTACGGAGGGAAAGTATGCACTTAAATTGAATCGTTTATTTCAAAAACCGGTCAACGGACAAAATTCCTAATTTTCAGAAAACGTTTATAGCATCACATTAAATTGTTCAATCGCAACTACAACACTTTATACTGAAAAAAAATGTCTGAATATGTGTACGTTTCAGTTTAAAATGTTGTTAACTTTATGGATTTTTTTTTTTTTTTTAATAAGAGTAAAAATACGTTTTCGAACTTTTGAAACTTGTCTGTTGAACTGGTTTTTGAAATAAACGGTTACATTTTTAACCCACTTTCGTGCGTTTTTCGTAACTTTTTAATCACTTGGATAGGATTCGTTACTCAGAATTTTATTGCCACAGAAAACTCTTGCTGTTCTGTTTCCATTGCAGTATTTAAAATTTTCTTTTATTCGCAACTTATTTACGTCTTTTACTTCGTGCTCGTCTCTTACTGCGTTGCGAATTTGTCTCAATAAGAAAGTATAGAGAATGCGAAACTCATTTGGTGAGTGTTCGAAACGAGAAGCATTGGAAACAAAAAAAATAACAAATTAGAAGTATTCACTGACTTTATTAACACACGTTCGTGCAGTATTGTCATCAATCAATTGAAATAAATAAATACCTTTGTGCTTAAAAATAAAAGCAAAAATGCAACGTTGAAAAGTACAATTGCGCAAGAATACTGCGCACACGTGTTTTGGCATTACAAGGAACGCCTTGTAACGCCAAGGAACTCAAACATGTGAGATTATGGATGAAAAGACCTCCCGAAGCACGTGTGTGCAGTAGCCCTGCGCATTTGTTCTTTTAACGTTGTATTTTTGCTTTATCAATCAATTGGATTGATTTTTTTGTCGAAGTTTGTTTTTTCTCCCACGAAAAACTCTTAGTGTCCTTTCCCTTGGAAATTTTCTTTTTTCACAAATTATTTACCATTAAACTGTAATTAAATTAATATTGATTAAACTGAATTTGTGTTGAGCATTTTTAGAGAGGGTAATTTGTTTAGAACTCATTTTAGCAAACTTTTCCGAAAAAAATATAAAGCAAAGTATTAAAACTAGTTCAAGTAAAAACAGAAGAAAAACGGCTAAACTTCAAATAACGTCATAAAATACAAATAAACAGTTAGTCTGTTGCTCTATTCTGTCTCCCATATTTTATTCTACTTCCTTTCTTTCTTTTTGTCTACCATTATTCATTTCACTGCAATGTTTCACTTTTGATTTGAACAACTTTTCATTGTTTTCATCCTTTCGAAGACGTTGAGATCTACCAAGATGTGTTTATCTATATGACTTCAAATATTCGGAATTTCTTTTGTGAAATATTACGAGGAAGAATATTTGGCATAGAATAATGCAAAAAATAGTTTCGATTTGATAATATTAAGATAATTTTTGAATGCCTGAAGAACACTCCCGTACCTCAAATACTGACCCACGTCAGTTTCATTATCGCTATTTTTCAGTAGAGCGTTCTTTCCGTGATATAGCACTGGTACATATTTATAAAGGATTATATATATATATATAGATATAGATATAGATAGATATAAGTAACATGGAAGTGCGTTGTTATAGCTAAATGCGGAATAAAATTCTACGCAGAATACTAACCTGAAAATCACAATTTTTGGACTTACTTTAGTCTGCTTTTGAAGTACATATTTAAAATTATGGTCTATAAGTTAAATTTAAACATTTATGTTTGTACTTTTTAAAAGTACTTTTAGAAATAAAAAAAAAAGATCCCTAGAAGTAACAAGATCTTCGAAGAAATCTGATTGAATTTTTATTCCCGTCTGCTATTAGCAGACCATAAACATGAACCCCCCCCCCCCCCCTTTCGAGTTTTAGCTTGTAGGAAAATGCCAAAGTGCCAAAACTTACATTGAAATCGTTGAAATAAAGGGTTTCTCTTCTCAATGTGAACTTGCGAAACTCGGTATTGTTCTTAGTGTAGAGAACGTTGAAGAAGACGATTTGATTTTAGGAAACAAGGGGTTTTATAAGTTAAATATTTCGGGTTATCCTTCCGTTGTTACTATTTTTAACGTTACTATTTTATTAACATTACTTTCTTAATTCTGAGTAGCGTTTACTAAAATTTGACTCCTAGTTAATTGAAGGAATAACTTTAAGAAAGTGCATTCTGTAGTAAAAAAATTCTGCAAACTGATGAACAAATACGTATCGACAAATCCGCGGTGACAGACGTATCCGTTTTTCACAAAACAATAAATAACTATAGCTTAAAAAAAATAATAATAAGGTGTAGGTGAACGCTGTCAGGAAATTCTACCTAAGCATTTCTACTTGCTTTCCCGCAGATAGACTGCCCTTGTAAAAAAGAAAACTTACAGGAAAAGACTTCTGTTATTTTTCCCCTCTCGCAAGTTGCTTTCTTTTTTTTTTTTTTTTTTTTCTTTTTTTTTTTTTTTTTTTTGTTAAGAGGTACGCGGATTTCCGAAATTAATTTAAACAGCGTGGGTTGTGGTTGTCAAATTATCAATAATACAATCCGAGAAAGTTATAATGAACTAAAAAACTCAAAGGACAATTGGCGAAGCACTCCTGAAGTTAAGCGTAAGTTTAAATGTTTTAGTTGGATTAACAACGTTAGACTAACTGTACTTTAATTAACTGTTTTATTTTATTATGTTTTATTTTTAATATTTATTAAATTTTATAAATTTAGTTATTTTATTAATTTTTTATATTCATATTTTTAACTCATATTTCATTACACGTTTTAAAAAAAGGTATCTAATGCAGGGGGATATAAGCAGACCTTAGTTTTGGGAAGGGTTTTACCAAAGCTATTTCTCGTGAAATCTAAAGTCAATAAAATTTGATTTCATGTTCTATATTCTGTTGATTTTTGTTACAATATATGTTAAAAGGGTATTAACTTGAGAAATGTAAAAAAAATGACTCATCTTTTCAATTAAAAAAAAAATTATGGATAGATGAGTTTATTCATATACGACGCGCAATCGAAGGAGTACTTTAGAAATTTTTATCTTACGAGGCTTTTAGATGTGTTAAATATAGAGTTTGGTACTTACAAATTTGAAGAAGTTTGGTGTTTTTTTAGTAGTATTAAAAATTGTGGTGTATTATTAGGAATTGTGTTTGCAAAAACTACAATAAACATAAATACTGCAGAAGAATCACTTAATTTGTACGGTTATTCAATGATGACAATTTTATTTTTCAAATGCAGTTTCGAAGTAAATAAAATAATTAAAATAAAATAGCAATAATAGCTTTTTCAGTTAGAAACTATGAAAAGCATTTCTGTAATAATTTTGAAAATTTTCGGAGGGGGTTTGAACACTAAAAACCCACCCTTTAAATACGGCACTGAAATGTATATTTCATTAGTTTTGAATCAGTTTCCAAAGCCTTTATAATGTCTTCTAAAACAAAATTTATGCTCAAAATATTATCAGTAACATTTACAAAAATTCTTGCGTTTTGTAATTTCGTTTTCAGAAGAAAAAAATAGCTTAAAACTACGTTTACAAATGAGTTCTTGAACTTCTCCTGACTACAAACGCATTTAAGTGCATTTGAAAAAAATACTTAGCAATCTATTTATACATTGGCGAATCATTGCTAAAAATGAAAACTACATAAGTATCCAAATAACAAATTTGCAGATTAATCATCAATTATTATAACCCAATCGATGGCTTATAAAACACACAATAAAAAAGTTTAAACAGAAAATAAAACAGAAATGGTGGTACAATGCGTCTTATCTGAATGCAACATTTCTTTCCGGGTACCTTTGAATTGTTCTCCCAGTTGGAAAACTTCAATCTTATTTCACATGCCGTTTGCGGCAAACTTAAACGAAAATAGGTTTCAACCAGCCAGAGTAATCAATTCGACGTGATCTTTGTTTAAGTGGCGCCATCTGTTGCATAGATGGAAAGTATTTCCATCCGAATGATTTGTTGATCTGCTATCGATTTGTTAGATGTAAAAATTTTCAAGTGTGTCAGAATGGGATCAAAAGACTCATTGTTCACTAATGTGATATAAAATTTTGAAAGAAGCTTCTGATTTAGCTTACCACAATAGACTTAGATGCTTTGAAACGCTTTACAAAACATTCATCATGATACTTTGTGATGAAGATTTAATGTTTTATAGAAATATCAAAATTAGTTGATGTTTAGTATGCAACAATTAACGTCTTGTTTAAGTTCAGACTACTTACTTGTTTAAGTACCATTATGCGTTAACGTTTAACATGGAATTATGCACAATTTAAGAAATCATACTTAGAGTTAGGCAAAAATATGCAGTGAAAATTACGAATTTCGCTACTCACTCGTACCTTACAGCGTTGAGTTTTTTTAAGGGTAGTCGATGCATCGTTATAGTTAACTGGAAACAATGTATATGCCGGCTCTGATAGATTTGATACTGATTTGCTGATGCTTAAACGACTTGGGTGAGCGAGACCTATTTGCATTGCGATAACGATTATTGGAGTTGTGCCAGGCTAAAAATTTCTACTCTTTCAGGCTACAAGAAACCTATTTTTCACAGCTCATTTCTTTGCGTTGAAAAGATACTTTCTTGTAAATTACAACATGTATCTGCAAGTTTTTTTTCCAATTTGTGCCCTTTTTACTTTGTAATAATGTTTTTAACTGTTCGCACAATTGTGAAAATTTCAATTGTTTGTCTATGAGTGTGCTATCATTTAAATAAACCTTCAAAAATAGATATTAGTTACAGCGAAAAGTCGGGGCTTTGATCTTAAGCCTCTCTATTATTCTCCGGGATATTTACACATATATTTTAAATTGAACAATCTTTAAAATATGAAAGCCTTGCTTTCTCCTATTTTGAATACTGTGAGAATTTTAAACAATAATAATCTCATTAAAGTTGCAAATTAGCAAACTAATTTGTAAAGCGAATGCCTAGAGAACATCGAAAATGCAAAAAATGCTAAGAGCCTAAATAATTGAACTTCTCTTTAAAACCAACTTTGCTCATGTGAAGCTTACTTAAAACTTGATCTTTTTAAATCATCTCTTTACTTTGCTGTTGTAGCTCTTTATGCATAAGCTGATTATCGGCTAGAAGCTGATGCATTTATCGGTTAATAATGAATTCTTTGAACCATTTTTCTCCGCTGAAAACGTGAATTAGCCTGTTCCTTGCAAGTCTAAAAATAATCTCTGCGTGTTAGTTCAACAGAGAGGATTTTTTAAGCTACATTTTCTGTTGTTATTCTTAATTTTTTATTCCCTTTTGAGCATATTGTGTTTTTATTAAGTCCCTCATGTAGCGTACTGTTCTACACTTTTTTCATGTATTTTCAACTAACTTTTTTCTCCCCTTCTCACTGTTTTTTGAATTGAAGCTCTTTGAAAGCTATCATAAAGCTCTCAGATTCTGAACTTCAACACTATTAAGTTTAGAAACTTAAGATCATCTTCGTCCCTTTTGAAAACTGATAAAAAAAAAAAGTACCTTTGTTTTAAGTAGAATTGTTGTTCGTATTTTTTATCCGCTGTCACGCCCTGCCTTTCATTTTTTCTAATTGCAAACTTCGTTATAATCTCTTCAGTAGTTATAATCTCCCCCCCCCCTCCCAGTAAATTTTATCTTCTCCAAGTTTTATAAAAGCTCTAATCATTGATTTATTGCAACCTTTACTTTACATTAGAATTTAATCTGTGGCGCCTTTTTAATGTGTTATATAACTAATCTTTAAAATATAAACTCCATTATGATCACTATTAAAACTATTCTTGCTCTTTAAAGGACTCCTTACTAAAATTTTAGAAATATAGACCTATTTAATATTCTTGACCTATTTCATAAGCTAATTAACTTACCTTTTTCATTTAACCAAAACAACAGCAAAACATTTCTTAAAAATTTATCTACGATATATTTCTAAAAATTTTATAGCTCCCTTTAAGAAATTAAACTACTAAATAGACTTGAAGAATAATTATTTCTGGTTTGCTTTTCAAAATACTAAACTACAATGCGAAATTTTCAGAAGCCACCCTTCTCCCTTTTTAGAAAATCACCTCTGTCCTCATCTAATATCATGCAGTTAATATTTTTACTGTTCCTTTCAAGTGTAAACATAGTTCAATGTAATGTATTAGAAATTGAGCTATGGTATCATTTGAGGATAATCACTCTTTAGATTTTTAGAGGCTATATATTTAAAAAAAAATCCCTTTCTTATTTTTAGAGCTGAATTTTTCCGTTAGAGTTTAAACTTTTTCATTGTTTTTTAAAATTAACCTGCTGTAAGGATATTTTTTAAGCAAGATACTCGATAACTTGAATCCTAGAACTTCCTCGAATCATCATTATTACTGACTGCATTTGAAATTTGCCTGCCACTAACGCACTCATGGAATGGATTTTTCGCTTATGAATAAAAATGCATTGGCAGTACCAAAGTTATTCTAAGAAATCTTTAGAAGAAATTAATTTTTTATTTAGAATGAATACTAAATATTCTTAAGCAAATTTGTACTTCGACCACATAAATTCTTCATTTTCACTTATTTATTTCTGTTTCTGCGTGTTTGAATACAATATATACCTGCATATATATGTAACCCAAACATTTTTCGTCCCATTTTAAGGAAATAAACATCAGGTCACCTTATGTAGACTTCATAGCATGTGAAAATACTCATTTAATCATCCTCTGAATCTTTTTTAAATTTACCGTTTTTATATGAATCAGTCCTGTATCGATTTTGAGTTTTACGATTAATCACCCTTATGAAACAGGAAAAAAATCTATTACTTTTAAGCAGAAATCCGTTCGAAAAGCTGAACAGAACAAATTATAAAAACCGCAAGTTCACACAAAAAATATCGAACTTGTGAAAATCTTCCTTGGGCACGTGTGGGGAAATTTCAACCACTTTTTTTTCATGAGTTCTTTTCGTAACGATTCATCATCTTGGCAGCTAGCCAAATAACCTGGCAAGTTTTGGCAACATGCCTACGTTATTAATCCGGCGTGGTTGTATCGTACCTTTTAATGTGCAGTTCAATAAGGGGATAAATATAGACTTGGGCCGGAACAGCCTTCTTTGATGTGTATTATAAAACGTGCATCTTTTTATTCCGGCAGTATTTATAATTTAAAATATGGCGTGAGGTTTTACGCGCTAATGATGTCTCAAGTTAGGGAGTTGCAGAAATTTATTTTCATTTCGTGAAAAACATTGTTTTTTTCTTCACACACATTAATCACTGCGTTTGCTCTCTCTTTAGTTTTAAACTTCATTGTTTTTGTTTTTTTCGTTTTGTTTGGTCTTGTTTTTGTTTTTATTAATGTTTTTATTTTATTACAGTCGGATTGTTTTTAAAATGTTGCTTTATTTGTTAATGATTATGAATTATAACAACTTGTTTGTTTTTATGAAATTTTTTAATTTTTTTCTGATCTGCTGTCCGTAAATTATGTTACATTTTTTTTAAAGATCCCCCCCCCCCTTCTGTCACAAATGATCACGCTCTACATCATACCTTCCACTCCCCTTGGACCCCTCAAATTTTCAATAATATATTTTTTTAATACGCATGATGTCACACTTCTTGTCACCTTCCCCTACGCCATGAACTATCACAATTTCGCGCGAACCCCAACCCTCCCTCCCTCAAATCATAAATTTATGCAAAGCACCTGAATATATCTTGTTTCCCCCCCCCCTTTTTTTTTTTTTAATGTTTTCGTAGATTTTTGGGAAAAGACTAAAAACGCAATTTAGTTTAAGTTTTATTTTAAACTATGTTAAATATTTTGAATGTAGCAGGAAAATTATAGGCAGGAGTAATATCTTTATTTTTAATCATCCGTACACCAGAGGACAGTTTCTTTTTTGACCATTGCATTGAACTCGCTCATTTAAACCACTTCGTTCATATTTTTTAAAAAATGCATGTGATCTCTCCGCGAGAGTTACGTACATTGAAAATGTTTCATTGAATCAGTATTGTTTTTTTTTTAGAAAAGCAACTACGATGACTTAAGAAAGTATATTGATAAAAATGTAATCAAAAAATATATTATTTTGATTTGCCTGTATAAATCATCAATATCTCTACTTTTCTAACCGTTTATCGTTCAAAAAAGGCCATCCATTTTTTAGGAGATTGCACTGCACCGTTATTGTTAAGAGCCGGTCTTTTACTCTTTCGTTAATGAACGAAAGCGTCTAAGTGATGTGTATATTTTACTCGAATACATTAGGTACGGTACAATCTCTGGAACCAATATACAAATGTTTTAAATTCGCTTTTTTGCATGAATTTGTTGACATTAATAACATTAAAGCTAAATTGGAGAAACAGTATTTTAACATTTTCAACAGTAAAGTACTAATACCGTTTTGAGCATGTTTAAGAAAAACGTTATTTTTGTTTTGGAGCAAAATATTTGCCGTATCTCAAACTTGTTTCCAAGCTGAAAATATTATATTGTTTTAATTATATATGTATTTATTTATTCATGCGTTTAGAAGTGGAAAAAAGTGAATTTAGTAGAATCTGTATCGCAATGAAACTTAGTAGAGCTAAAGACCTGCTCTAAGAATCATCTGAAAATCTTAAAAGCAATTTAAAACCCCTTTTGATTCATCTATTTTATCTCATGTTTCTTAAAGAGTATTGTGTATAGCTCAGCATCCTAATGGAAAAAGTATTTTGCAAATGGATTTCAGCAAACATGTAAAACGATACCTTCCTAACTTCCATTGTTTCTGCTATCGAATTTCGTTTTGACCTCCGTGTAAAAACCAGATAGCTGCTTTGTCATTTGCATTGTAAGTCAAAACGTTATTTCATTCAAGCTGACATGTCCTGTTACGTGATATCTTTCTACTTCCATCTGTTTCCCCTTACACATAAAATAGGGCTCTTTTAAACTCGGATGCATTAGGTGTAAAATATGTTATACTAATTTTTGAAATAATATGTATTTTCTAATATGCTTATTTTGAAAATATGAGCAACAAGGTGTAAAAAAAGCATGAATTTGTAAAGAATTTTCAGACACGTGATTTGGATTACTAGGAAACCTTTTTCTCAATGCAAAGGGATGTGGGGTTACGATGTAAAGACATTCGACAAAAGTCGACTGTTAGGACAGAATGAAATAAATGCAGACAAATATACATAATGTAACAAATTTGGACCAAATGCTCAGATACTGGTTTCTTATAAACAGTTGAAAACTTCGTAATGATAAAATAAATGCAGACAAATATACACAATGCAACAAATTTGAACCAAATGCTCAGATACTGGTTTCTGATAAACAGTTTAAAATGATAACTAAACAGTAGTGAAAACAATTCTTAGATTGTAATTGCCTTTTAATTTCAATGTTTTTTGATGTTATATGGTATAAGTTTAAATATAAATATATTTTATATCTTTTATATCCCCAGAGATTCATCTTAATATGAATTGCTGTCTTAGTGTAAAAAAAATTAGGGGCACCACTGTTCTATAGTAGTACTTACCATGTCTGCATTAAAAAAAATGATCTTCTATCAAAAAGGATCTTATTTGTTTAGTTATTTGAAACACGAAAAATATTTGTTTATATATATGCAAATAACTAAATGCAAAGCTTGTAATTTTGATTTTCTTTGATTGTTTTTGAACAAATTTACGCTATGTAGAAGTAAAAATAATTGATAGCGAACAAGCGGGAAGTTTTTATATTCTTATGACATTTCTTTACCTTGCAACAGTATATAGTTACTATGTTTTGAAAGGTTATCTGAGCTTACACATTAAGGCAATTTTCTATTTTTATCCTTTCATTCCGCCTCCGCATGATATTTCATATGCACAACTCTTTGAATAATTTCGTTTCAATCTTTCCGTATTTTAATTTCTCAACTCGTGCATTTCAAGGAATTCATGGAGTTTTTTTAAATATTTTGTTCTCAATGTCTTGTTCTGAATGTAAAAAGAACATTTTCTATTTGTAGTTCTAACGTAATAAACTGATGTCAGTATATTTCTTAAAAGATTTTTTCTTTTTTCCTTTAATTTAAATATTTGTCTTTTTCTTTTGGGGGGAGGGGGGGGGTACAAACATGTTTTGCTGTTTCGATGCTGCATATTATACGTATATAGATCAAAGCACTAAAAGTTGTTAATTTTGAGCGATAAATGAACTATTTGCTTTGTATTAATCGATAATTAATTCAAAATAAAAAAGGGAAAGCTTAGGTTTTGAAAATATTTTTATTACTGCACTGCAAAAATAAACTGTTGTTTTTAAAGTATAATTCTGAAAGCAGAGGTTTCAGTTTAAAACTGTAAAATGCACAGTAATAAACTTCAAAACTAGTAAAATTACCAATTTTACTGTCTATTACTGTAAAATTAACAATTTTACTGCTTATTACTGTAAAAATACTATAAAATCAGCTGTATTATACTGTGAAAACATTTATGTTTTACAGTGTGGGTCTGCACTTTTTATCAAAATTGAGTTGTTTTCACTAAATGAATCTTCACAATACATTTAGTGACATACTTTTATGGTGATTTGTGAATGGGAACTATTTTTTAAGAGCATTTTTAAAAGTGAAATCTGAATCCAATATATGGAATTGTAAAATTTTAAAAAGCAGTATATCATTTGGAGCTCAACCGCATTTACGACTTTTGTACTTAGCTCAGCAGTACAGCAAACAAAAGAAAAAGCTTTTGTATAGAAATAGGTACATAATGTAATCAATGACAGCTGAATATAGAGAGATAAACGAAATACTTCACTTGAACTTTGTATGCGTCGTGGGTTCAGGTACCCAGACTGCAAAAAAAAATAAATGTTGGTTTTACAGTATAATACAGCTAATTTTATACTAATAAGCTGCAAAATTTGCTAATTTTACAGTAATAAACTAAAATTGCTGATTTTGCAGTAATAAATTGTAAAATTGCTAATTGTAAAGCAATAAATTATAAATTTGCTAATTTAAGTTTCTTACTGTGTATTTTACAGTTTTAAATTTTAACCTCTGCTGCCAGTATTATACTATTGGTTTTAAAGTATAATACAGCTCATTTTATGTTAATAAACAGTAAAATTTCTAATATTACACTAATAAACTGTCAAATTCTTATTTTTACAGTATCAAACTGTAAAATTGCTAATTTTACTGTTTATTACTCTGCATTTCACAGTTTTAAATATAACCTCTGTTTCCAGTATTATACTGTAAAAACAGCAGTCTATTTTTTGCAGTGTTGACGAAAGCTCGTGAAAGATATAGTGGCTGAAATATATCTTGGTACAAAACTTGTATTTGAGATCAGGAATTATTAGTTAAAATAACTTTTATTTTATTAAAAGGGATTATTTAATAATTCTTAAGCCATTCAATGAATGGTGAAGCATAAATGAATCAAATCATTTTACACATTACATTTCTATATTTCACACATCCATATGGAACTATTAAAATAAAAATCATCCCGAAAAACCGCCTGTACTGTGATGTTTTTCATGCTAAATTCAGTAACAAATGATATGTTTTGTTAATGCCTCACCACGAATTGAATGGTTAAACAGCAAAACAGCAGAAATTAATTAGTGAGGGAAAATAAGGAAGAAAGAATCTTATTTTGTCACAAGATCACTTGCCTGCCAAATACGTTGGTGTAAGGTTGAACCATTAATCCGATAGTTCTGCGAATGTAGTTGAGAGAAATTCGTGAATTCTTCTCGTTTGACCGGTGGTCAAGCTTTGACTCTCACCGCTCAGCAATTAATGTAGCACTTTTCAGATGTACAGGGTGACAAGAAATTAATTGGACACACATGCTACATTATACTTTAATGCTGATAAATATATTGCTACCTAACTTCGAAACAAATATGAATACAACATTTCGTTTAATATATTTAAGCGTTTTCAAAGTGGCTACCTTTAGCCTTAATGCAGAGTTTTAAACGTGTCACGAAATTTTCGGCTATGTGCCGCTACTCACTTACTAATATTTTATCCAATTTCTTACATGAGGACTTCTTTAGTGATGCCAAAGTTTTTTATTCTCTTTGTGTTCCTTCTTGGAGACAAGGCTGTGAGCTAAACCACATAAAACTTTGGCATCCCTAAAGAGTTCCTTATGTAAGGAATGGGATAAAATATCAGTACTGCCGTGCTAATCACAAAAGCCATACCGTAAAGTCGGGTTACTTGGACCCACAAGGAGGTTACTTGAGCCCACAGTAAAATGATAAAATCTGGGTTTGGTACTAGCGTTAGATATTGCAGAGTGCTTCTACCTTGCCGAGAAACGAGGAACTACGTGCAAGTCTTCAACTAATAAGTACCAAACCTAGATTTTATCATTTTACTGTAATGGGCTCAAATAACCCCCTAGGGTCCAAGTAACCCGACTTTACGGTATCTGCATTTTTTAACAAAATTGAGTTATCGCCACCTGGTGCCTTTTTGTGACGTATTTTACCTATATACAATATTATATGGTCATTTGAGAACGGGAAACAATTTTTAAAAAATTCGGAAAAAGTATCATCGGAATCAGATACATGGTGGTGCAAAACTTTAAAGAGTAATATCTCAGTTCAAGCTCGACTGCAGATACCACTTTTGCGCTTAGCACGGCAGAGTAAGTGAATTGCGGCCCATATCCGAAAATTTTGTGACTTTAAAGCTTTGCATTGAGGCTTAAAGGAAGGCACTTTGAAACCATTTAAACATATTAGAGGAAATGTTGTATTCATACTTACTGTGAAGTTTGGTCGCAATGTTTTTATTAGCATTATAGTTATAATGTAGCATGTGTGTCCAAGTTGCTTCTTGTCACTGTATTATCTCACCATAGTGTTGGTGGCAGCGCGCCGCTCACCCAGCAGCTATGTACTTCTGTACGCTACTAATTTCTGCCATTATCATACGTCGACCAGCCCAGCGTGAAGTCTTCTTTTAGGATACAAAATACTTTCCATGGCCCAAATAGTGATTTTAGAAAAATCTTTAGACGATCTTGAGGAGATGGAGGTGTTGGTGAACTCCTAAACTCTAAGAGATAACATGTCAGTCACGAACGTCAGGAAAATTCGCTGCACATAATTGGCATGAAAATTTTAACCAAAAGCTAGAAAGAAAAAAAACTGGCGAAAAATCACATTTATTTCTCTGCTTAGATGAACATTTTTTTCTCACAATTGCTTCTTTCTTATTGGTCTTATGCTCTTAGATGAGTTGCATGCTATGCTGCTGTTTCCTGCACTGGGCATTTTGTTGCGACAACGTTATTGCCATATGGTTCCATAGGCGTGGCTTAGTATCTCCAATATGAGTGGATTTTTCCGGGACCGATAGGATTGGTAACCTGTCTCGTAGCTCCTGCAATACTAAGTAATCGTTGATCATTTCACTGTTTTTTAGCTCGATCTTTGATCCTTTACCGCATCCATCCATAAATGCACCGGATTTTATGGTTACCATTCTATCTTAGCCATTGTTCTTTCAGGCACATTGCCGTCAAATGGAAATAAAATTGACCCTATTCCTTTCTCCCCCCCCCCTCCTCCCTCCCATTACATCACAGTCCCTCCACGATGGACGAGTCTTACAAATAAAATATAAAATATACAGCGATATTTCTCAACAGTTTATACAAATTAGATAATTTTACATTTTGATTGCATATCATAACTTTATCAAAACTATACAACATGCAACATAGAAAAATCCGCGTTTAGAAAGGAGCGCTGGTTATTGTTAATAAAGTAAAATTATTTTATTTCGATTTGTACGAAATAGAAAAAGAGAAGCTTTAGCAAAATATGCTGAATCATTTTGTCAACAAAAAAAAAGAAACAAACACTTATTTGGATAAGGCGACAGGTACAAAAAAAAAATGCCTGACAATCGTATCAAAATGAAAATTTTAGCATCCATTTCCATTCAGAATTCCAGTTAGGAATAGAAGCGTAGACATCTCATAACTAAAAGCAAGAACATATAATACATATTGGAAATACCTATGAAAGAAAGACACCGATCGATAAAGTGAAGATACGTAAAAACAAAATTCAGCTAAGCAGCAATATTTTAAAACAAATGTAGCCACTCTGTTTCGCCTAAGTAATGTTCACATAATATAGATTCTCTCTGTGTGTGTGGTGATGGTGGGATTTGGCTAAAAGGAAATGGTTAAACTACGAAAGAGAAAATGAGGTTTAGTCGAATCCTATGGGGTCCCTTCCGAACGGTAATCTAGTAATTATATTGATCAATACCTGTTGCGATCAAAGCTATAATCAATGAGCCTGATGTCAAAAGGGAAGTTAGAACTGCATTGTTTAATAGTAAACTGCAGATGACCCTTAATAATAATAGGATAGCATAACTTTCTGATGTCTGATGATTTTACAAGCCCCTGATTCAGTTAAGGAGCTTCGGTTCGGAGGCGGCCAAAGAAGACTGCTAATCTAACTAAACGTTATTAAATATTGAAAAGGCTTTATTGGACAGGAATTGCAGAAGTCATATGATCCAGATCTAAATTAAAGGACTTATCTTCAGGGGCCTAAATCTTGACCTAGGAGGTGAAAGGAGCTGTGTCTTTTTTTTTTTTTCTTTTTTTCTTTTCAAAATCGAGGTTTTAGCACCATACTACCCGATTTTTTATACTCTATTCAGTGGTATAAATCGCAAATATTTTGACAAATACATTTTCATGTTATACGCGTACAAATGACAGTACAGTAGTACAAATCATCAGAAAAGAAAAGCTTTAAACTCATCTCCTAGAGAACTTTAATTTTATGTCCTAGTACTCTTTAACTCCCTGCTACAAAGATATTTTGCAGTATATCTTGAGAGACGTTTGTAAGGTAAGCGTACCTATACAGGATATTCACCAGAAGCAGATAACGTCTTCGAAAAATAAAGATAAATAAAACTTCTTCCCTAGCTAGGTGCCCCCCTCCCCCAAAAAATAAAAGGATAATTTTTAGGGGGCCACCGGTTAGGGAAAAGTTATATTTTCTTTATTTTTCGAAGACGTTATTCGCTTTTGATGCAATATCCACTAAAGGTGCCCTTACCTATCATTTTAAATTAAACTATAATAAGGTTTCTAAGACATTCATTACACGAAGTGTGATAAAACGTTTTAGTTGTATTATCTTTTAAAAATCTACATTGAAGTGGCCTTTACTACTTGACATACAATGGTGAATCTGACTCGTCATTCATTTCACGGATCACTGTAGACTATGACGAACCTGAATCGTCAAGCGTTTTTCTTGGCGGATGTCGTCCAGTATACAATTAGATTGCACAATAAAAATCTAAAATTAAAATGTATTCTTTATCAGCTTTCACGTAACTGCTCAATTGAGCGAAATTAAATGATATTCTTCGGTCGCATCGAGTTCCATTTAATTTGTATGTCAAGGGGTTAACTAAGGAGGGACAATTACCTTAGAAAAAACACAGATTCCCGTTTTGTTTGCTTTAACGCACCTTTGAATTTCGTCTCATACATCCGAAATAAGTATGCTGACATGCACATCTTTGCGTCTGATAATACCTTTAAAATAAAATATTAAGAAACCGAACATCCTTTTCTTGTGGCTGGCTTAGAATAAATTTTCTTTTTTTTTTCCTCGTATCTGCAAAATCCAACTACTCATAGTAAAGAGCCAAAACGGCATATAAAAACGTCATCTTTGACACTAAATATGAAAGATTTTTCGACTCTGAACTTCACCACGGCTTAAGATGAGAGGATTTATAGGAACTGAGCCTTGCACTGTGAAAACATTTTCCTTGCATCACGAAGAGTATAACACAATCCTTGGCACTGAAAGTTGCCGTAATGGGTTTTGAAGTTGATAGTAAGAAATATTTGAGCATTTTTCAGTTTAAGCAAAACGTCTTTAAGTATCTGTCCTCTATAAATATGCCTTCTGTGACTTATAGCTTTTTTGAGTTATGTATACTGATACTTCATGGGTACTAAAATTTATTTTCCCTTTTCCTTTTTTCCAAAGTAAAAGTTGAGGAGTGCAGTATTTGCTTACAAATTTTTATTCAGCAAATAACTAGCCGACATAAGTTTGTTATCAAAGACTATTTATGAAACACCGAAACGTTCTTAACAATTTTCAAATGCGGAATTTCAGATTTTCTTGCAGCATCCTTTATAACAGAAGGTAATGAAAAGGTTAACAAGTTGATATAAATTTGCTGTCAATGACTGTTTTTGAAACACACCAAAATATTCTTATACAACTTTCAAATGTGGAATTTATTATTTTCTTGCAGAATCATTTGTAATAATAGAAATTAAAGAACATTTTTGAAATAGAAACAATAAAATAATGATAATTCTTTGACTCTAGAACTTCGGAATGTTTTTGGAATTTAATTCTGAGAATGTGCTATTAATGAAAAGCAAAAATTCTGTACTATTTTGATAATCCCCTTGTGTCTTCACTAATTATATTCTCACGCTTCTACAGGCGTATTTGACGCCTGCGGAATCGGAAATACTACTCAAAAAGCTAGGCAAGCATATTTTCATGCCTGGTATTTTAATTAAGAGTTAAGCATTTTTTGAAACAGAAAATAAAATTAAGGTAGTGAAAATACCCTTTTTTCAATGCCATCTTTCATTTCTTCTTCAGTACGTTAGTTTTTGATGAAATAGATCACTACTGGTATGGATCTCCTCACTGTCTTCCTTCAATTCCCTAATTCAAAACAAATTTCCCTCTTCTAAAAAAGAAGAGAAGAAAAGTATTTTCCGGACTTGAAAAAAGGCCTTACTTTTTCTCTGTATGTATTATTTTCATACATCTTGTTCGTAATAATATGTTGCAAGCAACCAAGTCGAAACTGACGTTGAGATTTTTCATTCAAAAAATTCGATTTATTCGATCTAGCTAAAATTCCATTGCGAAATGGAATTTGAAAGGGCCCAAACATGTTAATCATATAAGCGAAAATACTCAAAGTTATGTGTTACTCAGAATTTGATGAAAATTACATTTTTGGACTTTTTGGGACTCTTCGTTTTCGGTAATACTTCAAACCTATTGACTCTCTCTCACAGGAACCCCCATTATGGAAGCTATGCTTCCGCTTAATCCATTAATATTTACACGGGCAGCACTGTGCGTACTCTGCTACTATAATATGTGCGTTTGTGTAAATTGTGCTCCCTATTTTGTTTACATTGGGTTCATTATTTTTATTTAAAATAAAATTTCGAGCTCTATCAGTTTTAATTAAGCATAAAATTAAGTCTGCTTTCCCAAATGTTAGAACCTAAACGTATTTAGTTTCATTTAATGTTCATCCATAATCCACAACCTTCGAAATGCATTAAATTAAAAGCATAATACCAAATTGCGGTTTTAGAGCATTGGTTTTCGAGATGCAACAAATATTATGATTTATTCCGTATGTCGCTATCCTTATTTCTCCCAAAGAAAACCGAAACGGCAAAATATTGGAAAGCTAATAAAGAAACCGCTCTCAGGCACTCAACCTCAAATTCCTGGAAATCTCTTATTTTTTATGATTCTGTACGTCAACCTTTGTTCAGAGACTCGTTATCTCTATGGCCTGCCAAGACTTTCTCTATAATGAGAAAAGAGTACTTGGCTTGTTCAGCAAAGGGGGGAAAAAAAAAGTCGCCAAGCTGGCGTCTCTTGTTGTCATATTGGTCCGTGTGATTGATAGGCAGAAGACAATAGTAGACTCCGAACTTGTGTCCGCAAAACTGTTGAGCCGGAAATTCGTGAAAAGGCTGAAGATTTGTAGTGTTTTCATAGCCCCGCACTGGACAGCACAGGAAAAATGTGATTACGCATTGCAAAACCATGAATATTGGGGGAATGATAAAAAAACGGAGTGTCTCCAGGAATAGTTATCCTATGTATTATTAGAGATTCAAAAAGTTTTTGAAACACCAAAAGTAATCACATAATTTAAAAAACATGTGACATAAATATTAATCGGGAAATAGAAGAAATGGCGAAAGTAAGGAGAATTATAAAAAAGATAGTTTGAGGCAAAACGTGATTTTTGTAAAATCCTACTTTCTTTTTTATAAATATTTTAGAAATTCTTTGACACTTTTCACATTTTTAGTTTTTTGTATTTTTTTTTAGCTTCATTGTGATCACATATTCTAGTGCATGAAAAATGGTACAAAAAATACGTTTATAAGAAAGAGGAAAAAAATATTTATCGTATCTAATTTATTCTACTTAAAACTGAAATAACTGTTTTTGCATGCTTCTGTTTAAATTCTGTTAAACCACTCCTACGGCAGATAGTTTTGTTTAAATTTCTTGGAATTTTTCAGTGAACAAAACCTTATATATTAGCAACATTCTTCATTTTTTGTTTGCTTGATAAAACCATAACAAGAAACCTATTTCGGTACTCTGCTTCTGGGATTAACTCTTATTGTTTTAGTTCAGCTCTGCTATCAGGTTAATTAAAAGATTTAGAAGGTAATCCCCTCTCAGGCTTTCTTCTCTTTTTTATTTTATTTTATTTATTAGTTTGCTTTTTTATTTTGTGTGTGTTTTTCATCTACTTTTCGATAATGTTAGGTAGTAACTCAAATTATAACGAACTGAGGTCGAGACGCATTGAACTTCGCGAAGTGAATTAAATTCCTTGAAAATGATAAATTATAGTTTATTAACGATTTCAACGAAGTGAGGAAAAGAAAATCTACATTAAGATTAAATCCCTGGAGAATAAGACGAAATTTCTTGGAATTATTTTTTCGTATAATTCTGCGATTTTCTGTTGAAAGAGCTTATAGGGAAATAAACGAAAATATACCTAATGTCTGTTTTTTTTTAATTCTTTGAAATTCTAAAGATAAATATATTAATTATTTCATCTCTACCGACTCTCAAAGTTGGTAGTTCATTATGAATGGATTTTTTAACGCAGTATTTCTGAAAATTTTGAGCTTTCGCTTTGCTGGCAGTAATTTGATTTTTAAAAAGTTCAAAACCTTATGATGGATATTACTTTTAATACGCTACTGTATGTTTTCATGTGTTTTTTTACGTTGCTTTGGTCTTCCGTTACAATTTATGTAAAATATATATGTGGACTAATTTATAAAAAGGGTATATATATATATATATATATATATATATATATATATATATATATATATATCAGTAGCGAGGCCTCAAGTCATCGAACGATTCGCCGATGACCTGAAGGCAAACCTCGTTTTGCACTGGAAGAATTAAAGTTTTTAAAATTTTATTTTCAGATTATTTTTTCGGATCATTTACTATTCCAAATAATTTTATTTTAGTGGTGCCATCTGTTGAGTAAACGATTAGGCGTGACCTTCACTCATCGCTAAAGATATCGCATCGGTTTTGTGTGTGCGCGCGCAAGTTTTTTCGCTTGTCAGCCATTTCAGCCAATCAGATTCTTTCACAGCTTCCCTTAAATGTCGTACGAGTCATCGGCGATTACCCGCGGAAATTTTATGTGCAAAGCATTTTGTTTTTACTGCAACTCTCAGTTTTGGCGGATCGGTGGGGGTTGGATGGGGAGGGGTAGAGATTTTTTTCTCCTGTTTCGTTTATTCTTTTATATTTTTTTTTTTTCAATTCGGTGCGTCACATTTTTCAAAAAAAGGGGTTGCGATTAGAAAAATATTGTTATCTTACGATGGCGCCAATATGAACCTGACATGTCGAAGACAATATTGTTTGCAACAGTAGTTTTGCATGGGGGAAAACACTGTTACCTTTTGTGTTTTGGAACTTCATCGAACTTTCAAAAACGAATATATGTGTGCGTGGTTTTGTTTTTTTACTCTCTCTTTTTAGTTTCAATTAAAATGTTTTTCATAAAAAGTAGTGCGCGTTGCCGTTCGAGTTTTGCGTTTCAGCAAGCTTGAACTTTTCAAATTGAAAAAGAAGCATCTGTGAACCAAGATTTTTACAAGGTAAGTTGAATTTTTTAGTTTTAAAACTCATAAAAACAACATGAATGATTTTTATCATTTTAAAGTATACTTCATTTATTGTGTGAGGAGAATTTCCTGCTTCAACGGAAATAAAATTTTCGAAAACTGAAAAATTAAATTTCGGAAACGGCAGCCCAAAATTTTCAGAAATTTCTTATCACAAACACCCCTGAGCGAAACATATGGGCTGGTATATTTCTTTTGGGACCTGAAAGTTAGCGATGACTGACGCTTGAAGTCACGCCTCGCTACTGATATATATATATATATATATATATATACTCTAAAGTGACAAAAGTCATGGGATACCTCTTAATATCGTGTCGGCCCTCCTTTTGCCCGGCGAAGTGCAACAACTCGACGTGGCATGGACTCAACAAGTCGTTGGAAGTCTTCTGCAGGAATATTGAGCCATGCTGTCTCGATAGACGTCCATAATTGTGAAAGCGTTGATGGGGCAGGATTTTGGGCACGAACAGACCTCTCGATGGTGTCCCATAAATGCTCAATGGGATTCATGTCGGGCGATCTAGGTGGCCAAATCATTCGTTGGAATTGTCCAGAATTTTCTTCAAACCAATTGCGAACAGTTGTGGCCCGGTGACATGGCGCATTGTCATCCATAAAAATCCCATCGTTGTTTGGGTACATGAAGTCCATGAATGGCTGCAAGTGATCTCCAAGTAGCTGCACATAAGCATTTCCAGTCAATGTTCGGTCCAGTCGCACTAGAGGACCAAGTCCATGCCATGAAAAAACAGCCCACACCATTACGGAGCCACCACCAGCTTGAACAGTGCCTTGCTGACAGTTTGGGTCCATGGCTTCGTGGGGTCTGCGCCACACTCGAACCCTACCATCGGCTCTTACCAGCTGAAATCGTGACTCATCGGACCAGGCCACGGTTTTCCATTCATCTAGGGACCAACCGATATGCTCACGTACCCACGAGAGTCGCTGCAAGCGATGTCGTTCTGTCAGTAAAGGCACTCGAGTCGGTCTTCTGCTGGAATAGCCCAAGAAATCCAAATTTCTCCGCACAGTTCTAGCAGACACGTCCATTGTACGTCCCACATTGATTTCTACGGTGATTTGACGCAGTGTTGCTTGTCTGTTAGAATTTACGACTCTTTGCAGACGTCGCCGGTCTCGATCTTTAAGTGCAGGCGGTCGACCACTGCGCTGTCCATGGTGCGATGTTATGCCTGAAATTTCATACTCTCGGCACACTCTTGACACAGTGGATCTGGGAATGTTGAATTCTCTAACGATTTCCGAAATGGCATGACCCATGCGTCTAGCTCCAACTAACATTCCGCGTTCAAAGTCTGTTAATTCACGTCGTGCGGTCATCATCACGTTAAAACCTCTTCACATGAATAACTTGAACAGAAATGAAAGCTCTGTAAAAGCACTGCGCATTTATACCTGTTCTATGCGATGCTACTGCCATCTGAAAATTTGCATATTGCTATCCCATGACTTTTGTCACTTCAGTGTATATATATATATATATATATATATATATATATATATATATATATATATATATATATATATATATATATATATATATATAAGGGTATATGATTGGGAATGGTATCATATTTTCTGGGTACAGAATTGAGCACAAACAAATAACAGATCATGTCTTATAGTAAAACAATTTAGAATTAACCCTTTAACTGTCATGCCCGAGATAATCTCGGGCACAGCACTGGTGTTCGAAAATACCAGGCCCGAGTATTACTCGGGGTAATTGTTTTTTGAGTGCATCGTATTGTTATACCCGAATATATATCGGGAGACGTTTATTTTGGCTTCATCTCTATGTCAAACCAGACTGGTTTGGTTTGGTTATTTTGGGTTTACTGGCACAAAAGCCTTTATAGGCTATACTGCGCCAAACAATGATAACCAATAATATTAAAAACATTTTTTGGATTTAAACATAGATTATGTTTAAAATCCAAACTAAGCAAGAGAGAAAGGTTTGACAATTTTTAGTAAAATCAGAAATACATAACAAAACAAAGACAAAACACTCAAGACAAAGATAAAACCACTAAATCAGAGATATAAACCGCTGTAATTACTGAAAGGTATTCACTTTTATTTATTTTTTTTTTCATTTATTTATTTTTTAGATTTTTTTTTAGAAAATAATGCTCCACTAGAAGCGAACTTTAAAACTGCCATGCCACCTCAAGCAAATATGCTACAAAACTTGAAATATTTTACCTATGTGCTTCAAAATATCAATTTTTAACTACTAAGTGTATTTTATTTTGTACTAAACATTTAATTTTTGCAATAAAAAAATTTGACACTTTGTGCATCCAAATCATCAAAATAACTTGACAGTTAAAGGGTTAAAGAATCAAGGAGATAGCGTCATTTCGATTTTTATATGTGCCCAGCTCTAATGTCCCCAAAACTCTAAAAAAATGATCACCTCATATCTTTCCATCGAAGTAATTGAACTTAAAACTAGTGAGTTAAAATTCGGAGATTTTTGACTTGTTTTTTCTTTTTTTTTTTCTTTTTTTTTTTTTTTTTTTTCGCGCAACAGATTCATTCAGGATATGTTCCCTTTTATTCGAAATCGAACAAACACCGCATTTATGGAGTAAGGTTACATACATTTTTTACAGTGCATAAGGAAAGCTTGACATATTTTCAATACGTTCTTTGGAAATTATTAGGTGCAGAAGTATAAGATAGTTAATTTAATTTTTAAGAATAGGTCTATAGAAAAGGATAAAATGCACGGTTTAATTACATATTAAATTTTTGTTTTAAGACAACAGAATTAGATTGTTATAGGTACTAAAAGAAATATTTCAACTACAGTATAATTTTATATGTATAATATGATGACTTCATTTTCTGATTTTCAGCAAAGATGAGTTCTATTTTTTATTTTCCTCAACGTTTGACCATAGTGGAATGATCCTGTCCTTGCTTGAAGTCCCACGTTTATGTTTCAACCCATGTCTTTCTCCATATAGAAATATACACTTATGGACTTAAGAACTATTTACATATTTTGCTTCCATACAGTCTCTGAAGCGGTAAATAACTATTCCTATTCCTAAACGCTTCAACACATGAATCATTTATTACACAATATCCAAACATTCGAAACTATTCTACTCCGACGAATCTGATACGCATAACCCCCGTCAGGTCGACTTCGAGAACATTTTGAAAGAGTTAATGAGTTTGGAAAATTGGAGCTCAGCTCTTATCCGTTTGATTCATATCAGGGAGGAATAACGCTTTTCATTTTTGAGAGATCTCTTGGGAATTTTTTTTTTCAAAATAGTCAGCGAATAAATCTTTTAATCCGCTATCTGCGTAATATTCCCCTCCTGTGAAAGATTCTTTTTTTTTCCAACTTGTGATGGATAGCTTTTGAAAATATCTTTAGTAATTCTGCCTTTTCGCTTGGCGAATTAAATCTTTTTTCTTTATCCAGTGCTTAACCGCGTGGAGAGATCTGAGGCATCGATCAAGCCCGCATGTGCAAGTGTACAACTCAAAAACCAAGGCAGCATGTTTCTATTCTTTGTCAGGTATTTTCTGCCAGACAAAGATCTTCGCGGTTGATTAGTTGATGTTATAAAATAAACTGTGGTATGAAAGATTAAACAAAATGTATAACATCAAATTGAAACTCTTAATTCCCATGGGCTTCCCAGAGAAACGATAAGACGCAGGAAACATGAAATTTGGTGTACAGTTGATGTGCATCTTGTCGCTTGATTTTTGATGAATTACAGAAAAGTTCTTTAATGTTCCTTGTAGTTCTTAGCGAATTTTCAGCTGCAGCATAACAACAGATTATTTGTGAACAATTATTCTTTATAATTCATTGCGTTTCCGAGAATCGTTAATATACAGCTCATTATGGTAGATACTAGAGAAGTTTTTAAAATGTCAAATACCTGAGAACCAAATCGTCATCTTTACCGTAAAGTTAAATTATCTACACCATGCGTCTTATGGATAGATGTTTCTCGTAAAATGACTACTACTACTATTAAAAAGTTAATAACAACGTATCGCTTTAAAACCATGAAAAACTATTGCAGTGTATAAAGAAGCAGCGAACCACAAAAATGTTTTTGAAATGTATAGTATCAGCGCAACTTTTACCTTATATAATAGTTAAGTGCAGTCCTTTTATAGTGCATTACTGTTGATTCTCCATTGCTGATTCACGTTTAGCTGATTCTATCAATTAACATGATTGAAATTATTCAAATTTACATCTAGATAAATTTTAATTCAAATTCAAAAGCGACCTAACCAGTTCCACCAAATCTACTTCTTATTCAATTTTCTTGAGCATAAAATATTTCAGAATGCTTCGAATCTTAAATTACGAGTTTTTATAACTTACTTTATCTTTTCCTTTCTCAGTTCAGACAATAAATGATTTAATCAGCTTATATTTATTCGACTAAATTGAAATTGAAATCGGTTTTCGAAATTGGAAATGTAATATTCCGGGATAATCGAAGTCCGTTTCCTCTGCAACCAGAAAGATGAAGCACGTATATTGATTTTTACTTCAGATTCAAACAACTCTTTCGATGTTTCGCAATGTCATTGAAAAATTCAATAAATGTCTCCCTTTAATTGAGCTGGTTCAGAGTTGCACTTTTTGAATTTTGAGCAATACTGTCAAGCAATTGGCTGTTTATTTGACACAAGTAGGATTGCGCTTTGCAAATACTAATTTTCAGCGATACATGAATAAAGTTGTTTTTATTGGAATCAGTTTAGAAAATGTTACGGGGGAGCATTTTCTTGCATACATTTCTGTAAGTTTAATTAATTTAGCTGTTTGTATTTTTGCTTGCTGTTCTAAAAATAAATTTCATTAGTATGAGTAAATTCTAGAAAATTGTTGACTGAATGCGAAAATGTACAGACATGGGGAAAAACTTCTTCGTATTTGAAGAATATTTACACTACAGACATATGAAATGTGTCAATTTTTCAAAAATAATGTACTACTGTAATATTCAAATTTTCAACGGGTTATCTTCGTATCAAAATGGGGCTCAACTTTGAAATATTCAATGAAAACTCCCTTTTTTTAATCACAGATTTGTTGTACATATTAACATTTAACTTCGAATATCAAATTTTGCTTCATATGATTCTGCAATTGCTTAACTACATTGGGTGCGGTTAAGGCTTTTTTGTATCAAAGTAGGAACCAACTCAACAATTAACACATCATGTACTATCTCAAAAATATTTTGATTGTTCATGAATCATAAAATTAATTTTAGAATTGAGGCAATCGCTAGACATGCTTTATTTCTTTCCAGAATAAAAGTTTCAGCACTATATGGGGATTTTTTATGCAAGTATAATCTTTTTTATACACATTTAATAAATATTTGCTGTTATAATTAAATTGAACTTGAAGATGATGCATTTATAAGTGCTGAATCTAAACTAGTACCAAGTTGAAGTGTTTTATCCTATTTTCCACCCAGCACATATGTTAGCACTAATAAAGTAATGCTATAAATTTTTCTGCGCAACATTGAAAAAGCTAATACGTTATGTTTAGACATTTGAATTTGTTCCATGCATTATATTTGCAAATCTGTATGTTGTGTGCAAACTAGATAACGAATAAACTTTTAGTTTTTACTTCGGAGAAAGTATTTTCTGTAGCTTTGTATTTGTAATCATGATTTAAATGAGGTATATGTATTAAGCACTAAATAGAGAATAAAATCTGTTTATCAAGAAGATAGCACAGTTTTTGGCAACTGAATTTTTGAAATTAGCATTTAGATACCATGTGAAAAAAAAATAGATGATAAAAATTCCGCTTTTTGTATCGCAGGTAATTGTTTTCTATAACTAAATGGAGAGAATATTACTAATGATATCCTAGAATTTTCTCTTTGCATTTACTATCGAAACTATGGATCTAATAAAACCACTACCATATTTACCAATATTGTTATTTTAAACAGCTACTTTTAAAAGAAATAGAATTGAATAGCAGATCTGCTAGAGTAAAATTAATAAATGATAAAAATTCAATGTCTTCCTTTAAAACAATCTGATTAGGGATAGCGTTTAATGGACAATTATTATAAAATTCAGACTGTATCTTTTTTGTTCACTCATTTGCGTTCATGATTTTGCTAATTGTAGTTGCATCAACGAATTCTGCCGCAAACCCCAGCACAGTGCTTTAAACGACATAAAATAAAGCATAAAGCTCTGAATTCGCTACTCTCAAATGATTTCCTCCTTAATTATTTTGTAATTGTCCATCAACATTCGTTTAAAATTAGTTTCAAATGCAAATGACAGTTGATACCAATTTCCTTCTTGTTGTAGATACTTACTGACGTAGCCAGAAAAACTTTTTGGAGCGGCATATGATTAAACTTTTTAGGAGGATAGGGTTAGTTTCGGGTCATTTTTTGTGATCAAAAAGAGGTTTATGTCTTTCGGGGAGATGTAACCTCAAATTCGATATTCCCTCCATATATTGCACCGTGGATGAGAACTATACGGCTGGATTATAGCTATCTTGAGACATCTCCAACGCATTTTATATTACTAGTATGGACTTAGATAGAAATACTAGAGAACCAGGACTCAGTAAAAACATCAATAATATAATTACCTCTAAGTATATATTAATTTCAATTACTCGTGCTTTTTTGCGGATAGATTATTTTGTAGAGAAAAATTGCCATCATACCAGAAAAGGCAAATAAATAAATGTTAAACGGCGTAACAAACAGCTAAGCGGTAAGTACATTAAAAAAAAACTTTGAATACCTATTGTCGTACGTAACAGAATTTCCCGTCTGTGGATAGAACAATTTAAAACTGCAAAACGCTTTCCATTCGACGATCCTCTTAATTCCTCTTTTCCTGTACCTTTTTAATCATACATTCTTTTGTCAACAACCCGACAGAACTTGTCTTTAGTTCACAAGAAAAGCTTTTAATAGCAACTTTAATTAACCTTTCCCTTTGCCATGAACAATAACGAAGATTTGACTGCGAAGAATTTTCTTTTCAACCAGATATTACCTCCATCGCATACAAAGACCGTTTGGTTTCTTGAGAAAATCTTGCTTTCGCTATGTTTTAATATATTATTCTTAAGACTTTATTCTTAATATAAGTGACAACTATTCTCTCAGAACTGCTTCCGAAATTGTCCTTAAGAAAGTTGATCGTTTATGTCTTATGGAGGAATTCTTGAAATATCCTTGTGCAGACGAATTTTATTTACCTTCTTTTGTTTCAAGGATGTATTTTACTTAGCTTAAAACGATAACCGATGGTTTCATCTAGTGCACAATTCTTAACTAGACAAGATATTTTAAGGTTCAGAATGCAGAGGAAATGAGTCTGATGTATCCGATTTCCATTAAAAGTTTCTCTTTTCAAACTATCTGGAACAGGTAGAGAGTTGTGGCAAATACATAATGTTATATTGTAAGTTTAAGTTAATTTAAAGTCTTTAAATTTAGTCTAGGAGTTAAATTTAGTCTAGGATAACTGCAATACTGCAGAATATTGCTTTTAAGCTACTTCGAATGGGAGAACTTCGAATCGCTCACTCCTTTAAAGAACGTCATGTCTCAAAAAACGAGTAAAACTTAACATTAAGATATCATGTAGTAAAAGTAGGTATATATAAAACTACTGATTGAACATTTTTTTTTTATACATAAGGTCTTTTTTAGGAAATTCTGATGTTTTTTTGTTTTAAGAATCGCCAAAAGTATAAATTTTAAAAGTTGCTTCTTATTTATGATGTTTTTGTCTTCAATTTAAAAGAGAATATTTAAAATATCTCAAAATATGTAGTTATTTTTACTAATTTCTCCCCGTATTTACACTGACATAAAAGCAAATAGTGCATTCTTGGTTAAAAATTAATGAAAACTACTCCTTTTTTGTGTGCCTTTCTGTTTACGGAATAAATAATACCATATTTCACTAAAGGACACCTATGTTTCCTGCCCAATGTCTCAAGCACATGTAACATGTGACACTCTTGAAAAGAACATTCCTGAATCATTTGAAAATGTGGAAACGACACTTTTGCTCTCTGAAGGCGAAATATTGAGTTATAGAAATGCAGGTATTGCAGAGATATAATACTCATTCATGGCAGTTTAAAAGCAGGGATAACTCAAAATCGATGAGATATGACGTTCTTGAAAGGAGATATGATGCAAACCTTTTTTTTTTATAGACGAGAGCTTCATTCTCTTGCACTCTGACTGTACTTTATTTAGTTTATATATTCTAATGATGATAAATTCAGTTACGTGTAACAAATTTTCATTCTACTTCAATGAAGCAACGTCAAGGAATTGATCTGAGAAAATAAGTGAAGTCCTCTGAGGATACTAGTAGACTATGTCTCGCCGTTTCACCGGTGCAAAATTTCCTCCCCCTGATTTTTCCCTTTCAAAATTCCCGTTTGACATATTTAGAGCTTTCTAGTCAGGGACTAGACGGTTTTACATTGCAGTCCTTTCTTTCCAATAGGCCTGACCCTTTCCATTAAATTGAGTAGAATATTCTTAGCTCAATTTTCAGCTCAGTACAGAAAATTCATATCTGAAACTTGATAAAATTAAGTTCGATAATTTAACAAAGTTTTGTTTCGCAGAAACATTTATGAAGCAGAATTAACTATTCGAAATTATTGAAATTTAATTTTCCTAGTTAAAGAAACTTTTCTTTGTGGTTAAAATTACGCTTTAAGTAACCAAAATATTATATGTTAGAGTACAGCTAAGCGTAGTCTTGCATTTTAAACTTGTAAAACATTACTTTTGTAACTCAATAATTAATTACATTTGTCTACGCACTGTCTGTCTGCAAACTCCGCTCCTTGCAGTCACGAACGCTTCCATTAGAAAAAGGGGTGATAGGTTAAGGAGACGCACTTGCCGGTACTTTCGCTTCTTACTTCCTGTTGAATGTTTCTTTGCATCCCCCCCCCCCCTATTTTAAGAAAATCAGGAGAGAGACCTCGGGCATGCGCAAATGAGAGGAAGGTCGTACGAAAAAAGATTAGAAAGTACTGTACTTGCAGCAATTGAATAGTTTTGTATTGACAATATGTATTTGACAGAAAGGACATATCTTCTTTAAGTAATATGTATTTCGTATTTCAATTAGGGACATTTATGAATGGATTCAGTACTGCATGTTACTTAAAATTCATATCTGGTGCCGATGTTCAAAATTCAAAAATATTGGAATCTTATTTTTTTCATCAAAGATTTCATTATTCTTTGCGGTCATTATAACACTTTATAAAGACAAAATATTGTATATTAAAACGAAATGAAGTACATCATGTAAGTTTATAACGCCGATATATATTGCTATAATGCAACACTAATTGTATTATAATATTTTATAATACAAAAATATTAAAATTGTTGCACAAAAGTTAAATAAATAAATCCATATTTAATATTTATTAGAGCATATTATTTGAATATTTCCTATTTTCCACTAACTTCTAATGAATATCAATTGAAGAACGATCTATTTTCATTCCAGTATATATTTAAAAAAAACGAAATGAAGTGCAATTTGTTGTCAAATGATCAAACATTAAATACCAGTAATAACATTATTTCATTATGAAAGAGTACACGGATCCGAAGCCATTTATTATAATTCAAAGAGATTGCTTAATAAAACATCAATATTTATTGATACCAGTGTCATGAATTCGAAAACTAACCTACATGAAAGCACTGCTTCTGTGGCAAAGCTTTCGAAATATTATATCTACTTACATAATTTTCTCCACGACTTGATAAAGGTTATGTAAATGACCGTGCTCATTTCCATATATACATTTCATTCTAGGATAGCGGCAAATCGATTTCCAGTTCCCTCAGATTCGTTTCATCCAATTAGGAAAATCAGTGACTAATTAGTTTCATCTTGCGCTTCCGACCAAAATCCATCATTCTTAAAGAGTCCGAAATAAGAGCTAAATCTTAATTGTAGGAATTACGAATAACGTATTGGAACTTTCCAGATAGGTAAGATAAGAGATTCTTGTCTTGTTTTCATCAATATTACTACTTTCCATGCCTGAAAGATTTCATTAATTCCGAAACTTATGAGTGTTTTCAAGAGTTTATTTAATCAAGTATTCTTTTGTGACCGGGCTGATATGTAATCAGTACTAGAAGTAATTTCGTTTCAAAAACCAAGGTTTTGACTATTGTTTGCTCTTAGAACTAAGAATATGTCAGCTATTTTTCAAGAGAAATTACGTTATTGTCGGTGGTTAAAAGGTTATTCAGCAATTGTATTTTAAAAGTAAAAATCTCGGGCATTGTTTTTCAAAATTGCTATATTAACACTTTAACGCAGTTCGAGCAGCTCCGTTCTATCGCGGACACAAAGGAACATGCAATACACCGCCAACTCGGCTATTTCGATCCATGGACTGCATTTTCGTGCTTATTATGCACTCATCAGCATGGAATACGAAAGTAGCCGAGTTGGAGGCAAAAATCTTCTTATAGAGTAAACATAGCCAAAAAAAACTGATAGCTAATGTGAAATTAGAATACCAGCGAGCGACCGCACTTGGTACGGTACAACTCGTAAATTTTAAGGCAGAGCTCGGGTATAAAGCAGTGAGTAACCGCCCCTAAGCAAGGGCTAAGGCAGGAACATGCAATACACAGCCTACCGTTTAACTGATATCCACATGTCTTAAATCCTTTTTCCCTGTTTAACGCTCAAAGCATTTTATATTTTTCTACATTAATACTATTACATGGCTCCTGTGTAATATGTTTGTGTTTTTGCTTCTTAGTTGTTTTAAAAATGCTTTACGTTTATGTTTGTTTTTTCTAGGAACAAAAACAGTTTCGCTCTAAAATGATTTTTTCCGCCTTTTTATTTATATGCATTGAAAATGATGTATGCTAAATTTTTATTTCTTGGAACAAAAGAAAAAAAAATGAGTCAACGTGTCAAGGACACAGACCGTAGCCATTTAATCTTTCTGAAAAAAATTGTTCATGACTGTGTGAGTAGACACGTTGTCGTGTTGAAGCCAACCCCTCGGATTGATTTTTTTTTTCTTTCACTCGCTGCCTATTGAGTTGGTTGTTTCAGATATATAATGTTGGTCCGTCATGTTTGCCATCGCGAAACAGCCGAGAGCATTGGAAGAAACGAAAATAGCTCCCACTGACCTGGGATGGTTTCTCATAAATGCTACATGTCTAACTGAACATTTTTGATAAGTCAGCACAACCGTCCCACTTGTTTTCTACTACTGTTTATTTTAGTTGAGAGTTTTTGGTATTTAATTTGATATTAGAGTATTATTGCTACCAAAAGAATAATATATTTAATTTGTTTTTGTTATCCAGATTTATTTCATTCTTCAAGTCTTTCCGATATTTATGTATGTACAGGGTGTTCATCACAGTCCTTTTTGACGTCTGAATCGGTTGAACGCTTACAACTACAACCATAAATTACCTAGTTACAGTAAAGTTGCTATGCACTATTTAATGAGACTTCTTGCAGCACATCCTATGGCAAAGTTAAAAGTTGGTGTACCATTCTCCTACGACTTGTTGCATTTACTGAAAAATTTCTTTATAACTCTGTACCTCAGAACCAGGCGAAAATGATTGTTGGATGCATTTGTTGGATAGGACTCGTGCTCTTTTAATGCTGCTAAATAATTGTGAAGGAATTTCTTTTGTAGAAAAATGTTCTCATGGGTCGATGTAGAGTAAGATTCTACATACATTGCAGTATTGAATTGAAAATAACCATGTTTGAACTTACGTCGTTCTGGTTCTGAGGTACAAAATTATCACCATATGGTTAAAAACATCATTTTATGAATGCGAACATATTTAAAGAACAAATTAAAATTTATGCTGTCTTCTGATAGCTCTGACCTTGAATACCTCTTTTAACCAGAATTTTCGATTTATCGAAGAAGTCCTGGTTCGGATCTTTTCGGGTAATCGAGTTTTTACTGTTATTCAGCCCATTACTTTGAGAGTTAGTAAACAATATAGGATGGCCATAGAATAAAGGAAGCTAAACCATTCAATAAATTTTATATTTTTACGCTTAAAGTCTGCACACACTTCTCCAGAAAAACTTGCAATATCTCCTTTTTTTTTCTCATGCATTATAGGACAAAAATAGGATTTTGTAAAATTTTGCTGAAGAAAAATTGATAGAGAAATATTTAAAAGCGCTGTCATCAAGAATTCATCACGTCTCAAGTATATGTTTAGTGGTCTTCAAAGCAGAATACCCTTGCTTTATCCTCCGTCTCGCCATCCTTTGTACTTAAACCTTATTCGTTAAATAAATAATGGCTGTTTTAGGTCCAGCCTTAATTTACTCCTGAAGATCAAAACAAAGATTTTCGAGAAATTGAGAACTTGTTTCTCCCTCAATGATAGGAATTTAGAGGAAGGATTTGTTGTCATTATGTGCGACCAGAGCTTTGATGTTCGTTAGCATTTAAATTGCCAGATTACTCGCGAACGAGGTTGTGATGAACAATTTGCTTGAAAGTGGATTTTTGGGCTGTAATATCTGAACTACGACAAAAAAAATTTTGACTTGTAAGATTTAGGTAAATACTGGTGTGTCATAATCAATTTTTTGAGTAGTCTTTTGAGCTTTCTGAACTTTAATTTTTCTCACAAATTACTTATTAGTGATTCGTTTTACTTATGAGCTGAATATTTTAATATAAAAAAGAAATTTCATCCGTTCTCATCTGTGATATATTTTATTTTATTATTTTCCCTCTTGGCTTTTAAGGACCGATAAATCATTTTATTATGGATGTAAAAAAAAAAGTCATTTTAACTTGAAATTTAAGTGTGATCAAGAGTAAAATATAAGTTACATTTTCATTCCATTAATTAATTGGATTAGCAACGTCAAGGCATTTAAAAAATGAGATGATGTAAGTTATTACATGGAAAGTTAAAAAGATAATTTATACAGAAATGATGATATCTAAAAACCTTCTTTATTTCTGCACATTAGGATTATTTTTTAAAAGTAAATATTTGAGTAACTATGTAGATGTATTTGTGTTGGACAGATAAGTGTTACCATATGTTCCGTTGGCAAGCTGAAAAATTGTTTGTCATGCAATTAATTAGTTGGGAGAATTTCAATCTTCGCAAAAATAATGTACGGAAAAAATGCAAAAAATAGTACACATTTTAAAGACTCAGTTAGCATTTGACATGTAATAAAATAATCTAAAAAATTCGCTAACTTTTTTTTTTTTTTTTTGAAAAATCCTAAAAAAATTCCCCCCAAAATAGATTTTTTGAGCCTTCTAAAACAGAATTCCGCCTGAACAATATCTAATAGTCAAAATTGGAATGTATAGGTATGGTAATAGTTTCCTATTATATGAGACTTCCAAAAGTAAGGTTTTCGGTAACTGTAGGAATGTTCCGAGGTCAATAAGGCGCCCTAGAACTTAGTTTTCAAAAATAAGTGATAAGAAGACTTCCTTGCTAATAATGAAGACAAATTATGCATACTTGTCGTGGAAATAGACATGTAAAATTTTCGGAAAATTTGAGGCGGTGAATAATATTCAGTTTTTTTTTCAGAGCGTTTACGGGAAAGATTGGAAGAAATGTAAAAATGGATGCTTTATAAATTAAAAGTGGTTACTTAACAGTTATATTTTCTTGAAATAAAATGAAATGTATAGTTAAAAAATATATGCAATACATGCATGTTTTTTCTTTTAAATGAATGTATTCAGTAAACCTTTACCGTTAGTTGAATTAAAAAATATACTTCTATCTAACGCGCCTGCTCCTCATTTATTGAGTCAAGATTTAGAGAACGAGCAGGCTGAATAAATGCTACAATACGAAAGTGGCATTGTGGCCTTGTGTTCTTTTTTTTTTGCTAGTAAAAGATACGTAGGCGGCATTAAGCAACACCATTGACTGACGATGTTGTACCCACGAGCCATCAGCTTGCTTTTCAATAAATATGGATGTATGGGTGATTTAAATGGAAAATTTTCGTACTAGTTATTATGGATATCTGCCTCTTAACAGCAAATACTGGATAATATCGATTTGTAGATTGTCATATCGGATGTAGTGGGTGTGATCCGTTTGGGTTACAAATGCTGGATTAGAACTCTGATCTGTCTTTATCCACATTTATATGCATGTATTGCGGAAGTGTCTGCATGGTAAATTTTAAGTATTGCAGTAATCATCAGTTAGAGAAAAGTTGAATTCTTCATTGAAACTAATATTTCTCCAGTCGAAACCAACCAGCATTCCAGAATTTGAATACACTATAAGTGATACTATCTGTATATATACTTAATACAGCTGAAATCAAAGTCAGCAGTTCGTTGTTGATTTTTACGTCTTAATATAGTGCTGGGCTGGTAAGTTGACCTCCGACATTGTCAATATTACCTCCTTTTAGGGTAATGAGAAAGAGTAATTGCAGCGGATTTGAGTTGGAATACTTTTGCAAAACGACTACAAAAGAAACTCAACTCAATTGAGTGCCAAATACTCTTCCTCATAACCCCAAAAAGGGTAAATTTGTCAACGTCAGAGATCGACTTACTAGAGCAGCACTATACCACTCTTTCCCTGTCTTCTGACAAAAGTTATCAGTGTTGCCAACTCGCGATTACTCACGCAACCCTCCTCTGCCCGATCTTTTCGTGAACTTGTACCTTTCCATTGCTATTTAAAAAGATAATAAGTACAAAGGGTAGCCAATTGCGTTTTGGGGCTCAGATTTTTAACTTCTGGATATCTGCTTGCTGGGAATCTAACTTAAAAAGTTACATTGCGTCAAGCAATTTCTTTTCTAAAGAAAAAAAATTATGGGATAATCAAAATAAAAGTTAAACTGCGCCAAATATAAAGTCAGTAATGAACAACGTTTTCAAAACATTTATCTTCTGCAAAAATTGCAGACACATCTTCGTTTTCAAGTCTCTCATTTCCTCCTTCATTGTTCAGACATAGACACTCTGGGAAAGCGAAGGAAAGCAGACTTTCCTGGAATTAAATACAAATGTCTAGCTTTATCTGGTGTAAAAACTGGCGCAAATCGTTTTGCTCAATTTGAATATAAAGCTTTTTTGTGTTTCCTGAGCAAGATGCAAATAAAGTCTTTGATGAATTCAAAAAGAGTAATCTGTGACTACGAAAATACTACGATGACCAAAAATAAATGTTTAGGATTCAAATTTTATTCTGCTTCAAATGTGTGAAAGCATTGCTCTAATCAGAAAAAAATAACTTGTTTTAGTCAGCAACAGCAACGAAAATTCCGTGAATCTTATTTGAAGTCTTAGGCAAAGTTTTATAATGCCCAAAAGAATTGAAAAAAAACAAATGTTAACTTGAGCTAGGAGCAGAATTTTGTTTAAGAATTTTGTTTTATAAACGTCGTATTTTAAATGTAATATATGCTAAATTTCGCTGCTTCTTGTATTTTTCTTTTTTTTTTTTTTTTTTCATTTAAACAAAAACTTTGCAATAAACTTTTCTGAAATTAAAATCTCTCCAGCAGTTAATGGTCTTAAAAATAGTTGAATTTTAATATTGATGGGAATCGTAAATTTTTTTTTAGTCTCAAGAGAACATTCAAATGCAAATTAATTCTTTAAAAGAGATTGGATTATTTATTTTCTTGTGTTTTATACTTGAAAAATTGTTTTATGTGTAATCTTATGGCTTTAATAATTTTTCTTGTTGATGAAAGCTTTATGAAGTGCACACATATGTGACATTTCTTTTTGTAAAACTTATTGATTTTTTTTCTTATAATTAAATTATTCTTGATCTAAATTTTTGAATATTTTAACTGTATACTCATTAAAAAAAATCCAATGTAAAGATAAAACCAGTGCTATAAAATTAAGCGTAATAGTTTGTTCTGCTAGATTTCTACTGAAAATGCAAATCAGGTTTTATTAATGAAGAATTTTTTGCGTTTGAAGTCAATTTGTATTTTCACAGTATGATAAGTATTCCAGGTTTGGGGTTTTCAAGATAGACCTTGCAAAGATTTGTTAATATATTTTTGTCTTATAATTATTAAAATGTTGCACAGTTTGCTCAACGTATCAAACATAAATATTCCCCTGTTATAGCAGTTTGTTGCTCTATATTTTTAAAGTATTACTCAACAATTTATTTTAATGCAGGTATATTTCAAAATGTGTTGTTCGATTTACCAAACTTGATAAACATAAGACTCTACTTTTCAAGTACTGTGTTCATAACGCAATTTTTTATGACTGTCTTGAAAATATTATCTAGTAATTGTTATCTACATGTTTACAAACAGTGGTATTATACCATGTATGTGACATTTTAAACATTAGACTTTTCTTTTTAGTATTGTAGCTGTTGCAGAAGTTGAAAGTACGAATATTAGTCAGAATTTTTTTAGCGCGTGTTTATCAACTAGCGTTGTACAATTTATCAAATACATCAAACATGAAAAGGCTCTTTAATTATAATATTCAAACAGAACCTACTACGAAATACTTAAAAACGTTCACTGCCTTTTAAAACCAAAGCAAAAAGAAATGTTTACTCACTTGATATTGTTCTTTACTTACAGGGTGTCCATGAATTCTTGTACTGATATTCATTTTTTGGAAAAACTGTTTAGGTTTTACACATAATTATTTCTATATTTTGTTCCTTATCCCATCAAGTCCCCCCCCCCCCTTCATTAGTACAACATTAGCTGAAGTGACGTAAATGGTGCTAACATCAAACACTGAAAATAGCTTCTATGAAAAAAAAATCAATGCATTCTTTTTTCTACGAGGTTTTGTCAATAACAAAGTATTCGCATACTGGTCCCTTTTATTGTTATATTAAGGAGAATAACAATTGCATCAATTGCATGGGTTACAACCAAAGCTCTAATACTAAGAGGAGAGTGAAATCGGCTGTCCGTTTTTTTACTCAAGCGAGTATGGAAAAAAGATTGCTCATTTCACATTTAAACTCAAGTTTTATTCTATAAAGCGTTTTTTTTTTTTTCCATGTATTTTTCGAGTCCTTGATCTACTCAGTTAGGAATGCCAGAAGAAGCTGTCTTTTCCCATTGAACAAGATGTTTTATTATGCGAAATGTTTTGCCATACTCGCTAGAAATTGAGACCATGAGCTTGAATGCTGAAGAATGGGCAATGCTGAAGAATGGGAAGTTCTATATCCTCTTAGTATTATAGCTCAATAGTTACAACAGATATATTAACTAAAACGCGTCTTCAGTAGCTCTATGAAAGTTCTTTGAGGATCACCCTACCAAAACCCTTGGTTTTGACACGTATTGACTATCGTGATTCCTAATACGACAGCTTATACCCATGTAAAGATTGTTATGATCAAACCCTAACCCCCGCGCCCCAAGAGGTAAATCCTGGCTGATCTAGTGCGAAGTTAAAAATCGCTTGAATCTTCTTATAGTTACAAAAAGTGCACACGTAAATCTTTTTTAACTTCTTGAAAAAGCTTTTTAAAATAAGAATCGAAATAGTAAATTGAAAAATGAAAGAAATGTTTGAATTCGAATTTTTTTTCCAAGTATTTTCACGCTGGTCCCTAACACTGACATATTAATGCTAATGAGTGCGATTTTAAGGATTACAGCAGATACACTAGCTGATACCTGGCACTGGGGCGTTGCCATGGGGACTTCGAAGATCCACCCCACAGAACTATTCATTTTAACACATATTGACTATTGTGATTCCTAATACAATTTGGGATCTATGTAAGGATTGTTATGATCAAACCCCCCCCCCCCAGTAGATAAATTCGGGCTGCTTTAGTGCTTAGTGCGAAGTTGAAAATCGCCTACATTTTCTTAGAACTACATAAGGTGCATAACTTTGTATTTTTAACAATGTGTTAACTTTGAAAAGAAATTTTTAAGACATAGATCAAAAATTAAAAAAAAAAAAAGGAATTACGTTTCAATTTGAAATATGTATTTTTTTTCCAATGAATATTTTTTCTGAGTGAAAGACTTGATAGACACCTTCTACAATAAAACGTTATGTGTAATAAATTGACCGCGAAAAATATTTTACTTTATTAATAAGTGAAATGATTGATTTTTTCTAATTTTTAGGGGAATGCCGTGAAGACAGTCCTTGCCAACACTTGTGCTTCGATTTGCATGACGGTACTTTCGAATGCGCGTGCAAAGATGGGTTCACTTTGTCTGTGAACGGCTACAGCTGTATAGGTGAGTGATTTTATTCTAACACGGAGAGGAAGATTCTTTTTCGGAAGCGAAACGTTGGATGGAGAATTAACAGAGTTGCTTTCTGTTTCTATTTATCTGAGAGTCGATGGCCTTTTTATTCAGAAAAAATACTTACTTTTACTGATTTTGTTATGGAATTCAAGTTCACTACATATTTTTTTGGAGAAATAACTTCCAAATAAAATAAACAGTACTTATATTTAGCTTCTCCATAAAGTAGTACTTTTCCTTCAAATTTTCTTATTTTGTGGTCTTATCCTTTTTTTTTGTTTTTTCTTCTTCTTCTTTTCACATTCGTTTTACGTACTGGTTTGAACTTATTTTTGTGCATTTAGTTCACCTATTTTTCCGTGTTATTCATGCTTTTTAACTTTGCGTGCGTTTTGTTTCATAAAGGTTTCCAAGCCATAAGGGTCTCCTTTACATTCTTATTTGTTCAGTGTATCATTTAGCTCATTTAGTGCACACAAAACAGTACATATTTCCATTTATTATTCACGAAGTAAAACCAAAAAAAGTATGCAGTCTTCAGTTTAATTTTGTTTATTTTAATGACGAATAATACAGGAGACATGAGCTTGCAACAAGAAAAAAAATCCCTTGAGAAAGCCATCACATACGATTACTCTTTGATTCTACTTCAAAATGGCTATAAAATAGAAACAACTTTTGATTCTGCTTGATATCTTGATACCTTATGATGCCTATCAGTTAAATACATGTTTAATTATCATAAAAGAAAGAGTGGGTTAAATCTCCCATGTAGTCAAACCTTCCTAGTTTCCCCTTAAGAATATTATCGGTCCATGATTTCTTTTAAATTTTTAATTAGTCGTTGGTCAAAATAGGACGGGAAGCGCTTCGCAAAATAAATTTCTAATACGTATAAAGCAGTTACGGTCATCTGAAGAACGTCATGTTTTGATGGATTTTGAAATGGAATTCGTAAAAAAAACTAAACGGTTCTTAGCTTACGTTGTGTTCTTGTATTAACTGAATAGATCTAATCGCTAGCTCGTGGCAACAAATATAAAAATATATACGCTCCTTTTCGCTCAACTGGACCTACGAAATAATAAAATAGATATATGCTATTATTTCAACACGTAGGCCATTACTGAGAAATTGTGGCAACAAAAGCGCATCCAAGTATAAAAGAGCAAGCGTTCTTTCAATAAAGAAGAGAAACCGAATTACAATTCCGACAGCCATTAAGATTATTGGATTTAGTCATGAATGTCTTATTCTTAGATGGCGGAGGAACATTTATAATGTTACTACTACAAATGATATCGGAAAGTTGCAGGCATATATACTTATTATTTAATGTTTCGCATTTCATTTATCGTTGCTCGGATACCGAGCTTTTGCTATAAATTCCAAGAACATTGAATGAGGAATGTAAAGGGATTGAAAAGGAATTCTCTTTTCTGACGCAAGACTTGACTTTTTCAGCGCTACGCTATTTCGTAGCTTGGAGTATAATTACTAGAAAATTTATTGCGACAATATTGTGGAGCAACTGAAATGACTATTTGTGGGTACCATTCCGAAGAAAGATTTAGAAATTCCTCCTGGAAACGTATTGGCAATGATCTGGATTTATAGATTGTGCATTTATCCTTTTAAAACAATATAGTTATATAGTGACGCTGATATGTTTGTTTTTTCCGTACTTATTTCAATTGTTAGTGATTAAAATGGAAAACGTAGTAAAAAAGCTACAGCTCTACATTTTAAAAACATTCGGGAATCACAGAAAAGCGTTTTAAAATTTCAGTTTTAAATATTTCGTCTTTATATTTGATATTAATTTGTAATTTGTCTCTATGAAAGCAATTTCAATGACATTTTAATAAAATAATATGCTGTTTATGTGTTATTAATTATCGTGTATTGAAGTTGTCCCGCCTCTTTACAGTAAACACTCATTAACAGACCCTAATAAAGCAGAATTCGTTTAATCCGCGTAGCCATTTAGATATGCATGATGTTCACATAGAAGAGTAGTTTTTATATTATTATTACTATTTTTTTTTAATGCAGCTCTGTATTTCATTCTCATAAATTCAAAGTGCAATTTTTAAGATGTGCAGTCGGGATCGGCGAGTGACAATGTCAGCCTAGTTGAAAACTAGGGCCCGGCTTTATAAGATTTATAGCGGTAGCGGGCCCGGCGACCAAACTGACAAGTGAGCCCACCTTTGCTCTCGTCGCCCCAGTGTATAGTAGTTTATGTACCTTGGCTCAAAGTACAGGTTTTTTTTTTTTTTAATCCGTTAGTCAGGATTAAGGAACAGCTTACCAGCCATTAAAAATTTATTTTCAAATATTTAAAACCCATTAATGCCTGACATTTTTTTTTTCAAAGATATTTTGTATACTGGTTACAAACAGTGTTTAATGTACAGGAAAAATAATTTTAAAAATATCATGTAATTAAGAAAAAAAAAAGTCGTCCCTTAAAAGTTACGATAGACCCCAGAGGGTATATACTTTTTTTTACTAAAAATTTTTTCTGCTTACGATTTAATATTTAAAAAGACGTTTTATAAGAAGAAATAAAATCAGCAATTAACATAAACTGGAAAGCTGGGAATAACTTTGAAAACTTAGCTTTTTTTCTTGAGATAGTGAACGATGTCATTTTTGATAAAGTTCATATTAAAACTGCTACAGAACACACTTTACAATGATTATGTGCTGCAATTTATTAATAACGAATTGAAACAATACCAAGGTACTAATTGAACACTATTATTTGGTTAAAATGTTCATTTTGGGGAAATTCAGACCCTTTTTTGGATCGTTCCTAAAAAGGGATGCTAGGCATTAATGGGTTAAGTTCGTAACTAGTGAAGATTCTCAATTGTGAAAGTATTGAACAGAGTGGTTCCAGAATGTGAGTGCTTTAACATCAATAAACGTTTCAATTTATTATGTTTTTATCAAAATATAAAAGAAGAATAAAAACAAAGTCAATTAAAAACTGGGAAACATTTATTTACTTGAAATCTTACTTGATTCTAGTGACTAGACTAGTTTCGGTGTTATTGTCATACCCTAAAGAATTGACTTTTTGTATTCACACTTTTGTAACGTTTACGTATATAGCTTTATATGTATTCGTAGGGCTCTTGTGGTATTGTTTCAGGTATATATATATATATATATATATATATATATACTAGCTGACCCGGTGATCTCTGTTCCGCCTTAAAGGCGATAAATAAGAAAATTTTTGAATTTATTAAATTTTTTATTATTAGAAAATACAAAAAAATTAAGTACCTACATTAATCATTCATTATTGTTTTTGTATCTTCGTACATAGGTTGCTCTTCACTAAAGTACCTTGTGATGCACAACATTTTTTGTTTTATTATCAGGCGCAAAAAGAAACAACGCAGATGGTCTTCCGACTCGTAAACATGCCACAATTGACCATGGGAAAAACAGTGATGTTCTAGATTCAAACCACAAACTTTTAAGGATTGGCCTTGTGATTTGTTAAAGGTCATGACAAATGCAAGACGGATCGAAAATTGAAGTCTTTTAAATTCAAACGGCATATCGGTTGGGATCCTAGGAATGAGCAATCGTTTCTGACAGCTTATCACATATAAATTTCAAGGGAAGTAACTCGTTTGTTTATAATTTATTTCACGAAAAAGTCAAATAACACTCAACGCACCGCTAACTTACAAAATGTTTACCGCGTTCCGGAACCTGCCGGAACGTGTGCTTTATGTCGCTCAGCCATGGAGGTGTCAAAAAAGGCTTAGTAAAAAGGCTTAGTCAATAAGACAGTTTTTCTATTTATGTAACTGACATACATAAATTATAGCCAATGTTCGTCTCCTGGCTTTAAGCTACCTACCCACCAATTTTAGCCATATCGGTACAGCCGTTCTTGAGTTATAAATAGTGTAACTAACACGACTTTCTTTTATATATACAGATGTATATGTATATATATATATGAAATTATTGGAGATTATTCAACTGTAATTCGTTAAGGCTGTGGGGGGAGTGCGTAAGAAAAAAAATGTTGGGGTTACATACACCGCACCTCATCAGAAAAAAAAATGCATTGAAATTTGATGTCAAGATGATTGAATAATTATGTAAGTCACTTCTGAAGCTCTCTATTAACGAACACGAAGTCCGACATCCATAAAAGTTTATTTTGCAATGAGTTTGACTAGAAATCACCTGCACCTCGTTTGTCATAATCAAATCCTATCATAGAATTTAATTAGAAGTTTCGATTCGTGTTGCAATGCTTTTCGCGTCGCAAAACTACACCATCTGCTATGCTCAAATTCTTATCTCTTGAAATATTTGTTTTATCATACTTAATTTTGTTATAATCCAATTATTATTGAAGAAATAATTTACGTTCGTTGACGGCTGTTTGAAAACGAAAGTTTTGGGGATAATTAAGAATAGATATGAGCTCTTACTGTATTACGGAGCTTAGAGCTGTACCAACGTATTGTTATGAATTCCGCACACCTTCGAATTTTCTTTGAATGACGACGCAATGTTGGGAAAATGCTCGAAATTTATTTACAAAGATGAACAATAAAGCAGTAAATAATTGCGAAACATCGTAGCAATTGGGCAAATAACCATTAAACACTGTGCACTTAACACTACACCACATATTTATGTCTAAATACTCGTAAGCACTAAGACGAAATCAGAGCGCAAAGGCTTCACACACAACAGAGCTAAAACAAGGTATTCAATCACACACGGCTGCAAATTTCCAGTAGATTCTCGTATTCTTCATTCCTTTCAATACTACACAGACCCGTCAGTTAAGGGGGCAGAGGGGTAAATTGCCCCCCTGATCCCTTAGAGAAATCAATGTATTTCCATATAAGTGGGCGTGGTTTTTATGTTTTCCAATGAAATTGCATTGTGTGTGGACCCTTTGCCCCCCCCCCCGGAAAAACTTGAAATGACGGCCCTGGTACTACATTCTAATGTTAGAGTTACTAATTACATGTTAATCTCAAAATGTCGCCAAGCTTGACGACATTTCGGAAATTGTTGTCCGAATTTGATGCCATCTTGCCGATATCTTCTAAATTAGAGCCAATCCCATAAACACAATGTTAAATCGTACATATCACGCAAAGTTAATATAGAGGAGGTAAAGTTTTAAAAATACTATAATTTTGTGTCAAAATTAATGGAATAGACACCAAACTTAGCAAGATTATAACAAACTGTGCATAAAATAACATAAAAAAATAATTACTATTTACAAATTTTGTAACATTATTTTTCAGCTAGTTAAGCTAAATTATTCTACTTCACCAATAAGTTTGAGACTAGAGTGATTTAAGTAGGCAGATTTGTGCAGTCTATTCATTGGTTACATTAATTGTATCTACTAGAAAAGTAATGGACGTTTGAATCTTCCGTAATTTCTTTCCTTGCTCCAGTGATTTGATGCTTTGGGTGACAAATGCGTTTCAGAATAACATATCTCACATCGTTGCTCAAGTTTTTGACAACCGTGGAACATTGATCATAATAATTTCCGTTTCCAGGGATATAGATTTTCTATTTGCATGCTATGTGATTTCATTTTGTGAGTTTAAGGTTTAAAAACTGTTACGTATTTTCATATAAAATCCACTTTTTTTTTTTTTTTTCAAGAATCTGAAACGTAGTAACTGTTTTCTCAAGTCTGATTTTACGAATCGATGAATTTAATCCCCATTGGTTGAATACATAACCAGAATCATTACTACGAAATTACATCCATAAAAATAGAAATACATTGTCACAAGTCAACAAATTGTGCATTATACGTTGCGAACTGTGCAGATACTTTATTGCGAATCATAAAAATATTTTGAGCTCGTTAAAGCGGGGGGAGTGACTGAGTGGAAATACACACAATTAAATGCAATACAATTACCATAAAACGTATTGGAGCCCCAATCTTAATCTAGAAGATTAGATTTAAATAATGTCTTAAATAGACATATTGATTAATATATATCACATGTGCCGGAGAAACAGTCAAAGCTTTAAGGACCATAAGGCATAGACGTCTACAAATTTTAAAATTTATTCTAAAAATCATCGAATACAAATAATACATAAATTATATGTTTTCTACGGTATTGAGTCAATTATAGAAATTAACATTAACAAAGAAAGAATAAATTATTGCCTAAAAATACATTGAACAGCTGTAGCATTGGATCTCTTATAAACCAACTAGACACATATGACCCATTATTTTTCACAAAACTTACTAGCCCAATTTGCACAAAACTTTGAAATCCAGGTAATTTAAGTCGCCATTAAATGTTTTTATGAGAAAAAAATCTCCATGCTCTGCCGCAAATTTTATGGCCTTAAAGGGTAAATCATCCTATTTTGCACCCAAGCACCGTGATCCAAAATGTCTGGCAAGTCGCCTGACATTAACGACTGTCTGGCGTCCGGCAGGTCTAGTTTTCCTGCGTGCCAGACAAGTAGTCGTGCGTTTATTAAACAATAATGGAGGATTGGAGGTTTTCCAAATCACTGTCTACGATATTGTCTTAAAATTGTTGTTTCCGCCATTCTAAGGTTTTTTTTTTTTTTTTCAATTGTTTGGAAGCACTTGAAAAAGCCTTTCATTTATTGAGCAAATAAATATTTTTCTCTTCGCCTGTTTATTTATTTTTTATGCATGTTTAGTATTGCTTGAATATTTCAATGGATTTGAGCTCTCAAAAGTTTTCTCTTTTATTTGGTATGAAACATGAATATTTAATTAAATATTTATTTTGCTTAATACTCCTGTTGTGTGTGAGAGAACTTTGAACAATTGGACTACAATGGCGTTTATCATGACAGCTAGAAATCAGTTGGTGTTAATAAGCTCTTAACTATTACTGTTTTCGAATATTATTATTTAATGTTTTAATTTTGAAATATATTTAACACTTATAGCAAAAAATCTTGTATTCCGAAAAAGCACTTAAAAATGTACACCAGTAAACGTCTGAAGCACAAAGATAACACTCTAATAAAACTTTTGTATTACACCTTTGAAAAAAAAAGTGAAAACTGTTAAATACTCAGAGTTTTAAGAGAAAAGGCTATATTCAACTTCTTAATTAGTTTTGCATTTCTATAGATTTTAATCCAATCAATGAAGTTTTAAACCATTTTTATAACAGAATAGAAAAAACTTAAGAAATGATTCACTAGTGATTGTGCAATGGCAGTTTTTCAGTTAATTGTGTGAGGAATATGGGTGGGCAAAACTTCATACCCGTACTTCAAATCTGCGAGAGAATCCTGTTTCAATTCGTGGAAGTGGAAGCTTGATGAAAAAGTATGGCTTGTGGTCAACTCCTTTCCTTTTGCCAGCAAAATACTAGATGCAGTTTATTTCTGAAAAATTGTAAGGTTTTTTGACACCAAACAAAAGACTCTAACCCTTTACTTCCTGTTATAACCCGTATTTCATCCTAGAAGGATATTTGAAATTTGTTTTGGAGATACATCATGCTTCTAACAAAATTACAAAACCATGTACACCGTTTACGACGCCCGCCAAAGAGGTACAATTATCTTTTTTTCAGTCTGTGAATAGAAGACTTCCGAGCAAATTTATCAGTTTTTAAAATTTCTATAGTTAACAATTTCATCACTTCTGGGTTAGATAGTACCAAGCCATAGGAAAATATACTTCACACGAAATTCATTTTTCTATCTCATCTTAAATATACATACTCTAGAATATAGCGGTTCTCAACCTAGGGCTCCTCCCTAAGGGCCCGTAGAAGAATTTTAAGGGAGGCGTTACAGTATAAGAAATAAAATAAAAGGTAAAATTAACAATAATTTTGTAGTCATATGTGAATATTAAATAACGATGTGAGCTCTCTCATTTATGTTGAAAACATGCGGAGATTGCCGTCCTGCTGTTTCTGTAGAAGTTTTGATGTGAATAAACCAGCTATAGACATTCCACGCGCCTTCAGCCACTCTTGATCATAATGATTGCAAAATGGTAAGGGAGTAAATTTGTATTTGATTAAAACCTTTGCTTAATTTGCATGAGAACTGAGCTCCTGCATTTATTTTCAGTTACAGTAACTTTTTCCATATTCCACGAAATTGAGGCTTTTTTAACGCAACAAAAATAACTTCTAAGGACTATACGCCCCGTGTTTCTTTCATTAGTAATTACGCCCTGATTAAAACTACATCGCAGTATTGGACTTAAATAAAACTAATGAGTAAGCAATTGATTTTGAACCAAAACATACATTTTCAAACAAACCAAAGCATCCAGGAACATAATTTTAACATATCCGTTAATGAGATTTCTGTCAAGATATCGCAATTATGCGGAAATGAATTGATTTAGTGCTTGAATCTATCTCTCGACCCCCCTGTGGCCAAAACTCGCTTGCAGATAATTTAATTGACCCCTGGAGAACGATATCTCCTATTTTCAGAAACATGACGTTGCTCTTCCAGTTTAGTTTTAAACACCACAACGTATTGGCATGGCATAATAAGCAGATGCGTAGAAAATATAGGTGTGAGCGATTCTGTTGAGCCTCCAAAATTCAATACTCTTTTCTTTTCGTTGAAATATTTGAATTAGACAGGTTGATTTATAAGCGCTGATCTTAATCGAGTAAGATATTAGTTTACATAACTTTAAAGAGTGTCATTTTTCATAATATTACATTAGATAGTCTTTCTGGTTTTGTGGTCACTGTTTTCATTGGTTAAAATAAATTCAAGAAAACGTCGAATTTGGAGGGTCTCCTCATTTGGCATTAAAAACTTTTTTGATAAATTAGGGCCACATTTGACAATCAAGTTCTGTAAAGCCAATATCTGTTTAAATTTCCATCTCCAAATTCAAAATGATTTATTCCTTTTCTGCTGTGAAATTATTTTGATCGGCATCGTTGACAGCAAAACAATTTTTGGCCAACGACGTGAAAAAGCATGAAGCTAGTTTGTCAATGAAGTCCAAACAGCCGCAACATTCAACAAACCACTCGAAAATATCTGCAAGAACCTTAATGAACATTTGAGGAAACCGCATAATTTCACCGAAATTCGGCGATTTTTACAATTTGTTCACTCATGTCGGGATATGATGAGGCAACATAAGCATTAATAAGTAATTGCGAGAAAGACATCTAAGAAACCTACCGAAAACATACTTTCATTTTACAACACCTCTTCCAATAACTCAAATGGGGGACCAAATAAGTGGTTTTATTGTCCTTGTAAGTTTTTTTGAAGTGAAAGTTATAAAATATATTTGTATCATCAATATTTTAGGGTTGTAAAAATAAAGATGCAGCTAATGAATAATAATTTGATGATAAAAAGTAGAACTTATTTATTTTTCTTCTTCTCATTTTTTTAGAGAAACGGAGGAAACGAATAAAGCTATCAAACCATGAAAAAAATATTCTTGCTTATTTTTTTCTTTTAGAAAAAGATAAACGATTCTGTATTTTTTGAAAGGAATGAAAGAAAAAAAAAGACTACCATTTGAAATCTTCCTTCATTTTATAATGTATTTTGGAGTAAAAAATTAAAAACTGGGTATAAATTTTTCATTTCCTGCAAAATATGTTTGCATTATCCATTGCGCTGCACTGATTGTTATCTTTGCAATTTTAGTTGCCGGTTGTAGATAATAACCATCTACAAGAATGCTTAAATAGTTCTTTTGTTTTTAAAGCTATCATTAACATTTTTTCCCAGAGCATATGCATATAAAAATGATTTATGATTTTAAATGGGGATTCACCCGCCATAATACATTGCTTAAAACGCTAAAGGCTATTGTCAGAGTCTGGCATTTCAGTTTAAATGAGTTGGTTTAAATAAGGTCGTTCATTAAATGGATTCATTTGAGAGGAAATTGCGAAAAACATAAGTTTTAATTAGAACGTATGCAATCAAGCGTTATGAGGAACATACTATTGAAGAAAAGAATTTCAGAAAAGTTTTTTCAAGTTTTACATTACGGAAATTGTTTTTGAATGTTAAGTTTTTCGAGCGTTAAATTACTGCATCTACCTCGTTTTAATTCCATTGATTATTTCTTTCTTTTATAAAGATATTAAAAAGCAGCTATTAAATATATTGCAAAGAGTTAAGGTTCAGCGAAGATATTTCAAGCAGTTTTCAGTCGGGAGTAAAATTGTGAAGAAAGAAATGCTACGAACAGTTTGATTCACTTTCTGTCAAAAACATTTACTAAAACCATTTGAAAACTGCCAGATGTATTTGTGTCCAATGTTGTCATCCACAATATTAATCATTGTGTCCGGAAGCTAAACATGCATTTCTTTTTTAACTAGTTCTTTATTATTTTTTTAAGAAAAAACTATGATCATTAAGTCATAAAACAAGTAAAACTATGAAAGCAAGTAAAAGGAGATTACATTTAGGTGCACTGAGGTATGTCTGTCTTCCCAATTTTTAATATGAATTTATCCATGTGATTATAGTGTAAAACTGCCATTTGTGTTGGTCGGGATAAACCGTAGAAAAAATTAGTAAGCTTTTGTGTCTAAAACAGCTTTTAACCTTTTCATGCTTTTTGCATTGAAATCATTTTTGCAGAAGTTTACTGCATTTTCTACTAGAGCAAACAGAACATGCCAGCACATTTTAGTCCCACAGTTAAAAGAGAAATTCTTTCCCAGTGTATAAATTTAATACAAATGTCTCCGAAGCAGTTTCCCCGATTTTCACTACACTGTAAAAAAAATAGACGTTTTGACAGTATGATACAGCTAATTTTACAGTAATAAACTGTAAAATTGCTAGTTTACAGTAATAAACTGTAAAATTTGCTAGTTTCAGTTCATTACTGTGCTTTTTCAGTTTCAAACTGGAACCTCTGCTGCCAGTATTATACTGTTGTTTGTAGAATATAATACAGCTAATTTTATTGTAAAATTGCTAATTTTACAGTAATAAACTAAAATTGCTAATTTTACAGTAATAAACTGAAATTGCTAATTTTACAGTAATAAACTGAAATTGCTAATTTTACAGTAATAAACTGAAATTACTAGTTTTACCGTAATAAACTGTAAAATAGCTAGTTTTACAGTTTATTACTGTGCTTTTACTGTTTTAAACTGGAATCTTTGTTGTCAGTATGTAAAAACGACAGACAACGTACATGAGCTAACTAATCAAATTTTTCTTTCAAGATTAACCTGTTAACTGGGTATGACGAAATATTTCGTCATACATAAAAGATTACAGCAATGGGCATGACGGAATTTTTCGTCTTGGAAATTAATCGTAATATATTGAACGCATCACGTTCTACGTTGTTCTTATCTATTAAATCTTAGAGTGGTTATTATATGCCATCATATTGTCGATGCGTCATGAATTTTCATGTTCTTGTAATCTGTAACTTGAGCGCTATTAACGGGAAAACGGACGCAGCATGATCTATACTTCGAGCTGCCACAATTTGGATTCGTTTTAGTCTGCATTTCAGTATCTTACATGTTAGTGATAACTTTCTGATTTGAATATTCTTATTGTGAATTTCAGTGTTTTATATATTTTTATTAGTAATAAATTTATGACTTAAGTACTTTTTGGTTACTATTCGAGGTGTGATATTACTTACTGAGGTGTGATTTATTATTTGAGGTGTGATATTACTTATCGCTGCGAAAAAAAAAGTCCCGATTGTGAAACGAGTTGAGCATTAGCTAATTCCCCGGTTAACAGGTTAATACAGAACATATTCCTGACAAAGCTTTGGATTTTTTGCATGCATGCAAAGTAACGCTCTAAAAATATCTTCTCCAACCTTGTTCCGCCTTTCTATTCTAATACCTTCTGCTTCCTCTAAGAAATTTTGCTGATCAGGAAACCGCCAAGGAATATACTACGCCATTCTTTTGAATTGAATAAAAATGCAATGCAAATGCCTCAATAACTTTTCTCGAAACCACCATGCACCCATGGATCTAAACAAAGCAGTTCTGATGCGAAACATAAAAACCTGGAAAACCCGCTGAAAGGGTAAGACGTAAATCCAGATATATTGTGCCAAAAATGTTGTAAAGTATACAAAGTAAAAAAGGCTTTTGCACTTTGAAAGCTGTTTTTAGCTGGTAAGATGAATCTGGTAACCTGATCCTAACCCATTATTCTTCATACCTGAAATCCCTAAGCAACGCTTTTCTTTCTTTTGATCTTCTTTTTTTTTAGAAAGTGAAAAGAGTGCAGTTCGATCGATTAATGGACTTCGATTAGCTTTTTTTGAGAAGGGAGACACCTTTTCAGATTTTGCCTCATCCAGTTTCTAGTTGAAGATCCAGTGAACGCGGAAATGGGTCGTTTAAGAAATAAAAAAGTGTAGTAAAAAATAGTGTCTTAATTCTGAGACGACGAAAAAACACTTCTGAGACTTGTTCTTGAAATTTGAGATGGGTTTAAGACTGAAATTTTGATGCCAATAACCGCTGAGATAATAAGGATACTTTCTAGTCTGATTTTTTCCCCCTCGGTCTCTAAAAAAGTGAAGAGAATGAAAATGAGAAGAAAGAAAAGCCTTGGATTTTTTTATGATGGTGAATGGTGTGGTATATTTGAAAGAGGTTTTTTTGCGTTAAATCGAAACTTTTAATTAATATCTAATAGTTCCTTGGGATTGAATAATCATCTAAACGAATATTGAGCTCTGTAGAGTATAAAGCCAACGTTAACTAAGCACCAATACGCAGGGATATTGCAGACAGGTGTTTCGGCGTTACAAGGAACGCCTTTTTCAATGCCAAAAAAAAAAGTGAGCTTATGGATGCGCAGACATCCGACAAAAGACGGGCTTTTGTCGGATGTCTGCACATCCATAAGCTCACTTTTTTTTTGCATTGAAAAAGGCGTTCCTTGTAACGCAGAAACACGTGTCTGCAGTATCCCTGCGTATTAGTGCTTAATTAAAGTTGAATTTATACTTCACAATTTTGCGCTAAAGTATTTATTTTCTTCATTGAGCACTGATCTTAAATTACTTGTTTGTTTCATTACACATTCATTCGAAACCTAAGAAATATGCACAAATTGCTACATTTTAGCCCTTCTTTATGCTCATTATATCAAATTAAAGAAATGGTTTATTAGAACTTAAAAAATAAAGAAGTTACAACCAAAATAATAGTTAATGAATTGATGCAAAATATTTTTTTCCAAAATACATAAAGTTTACGGCAATTCGTGATTTTATTCACACGTGTACTAACTTGTTTTGCGTTTTTCAGCGACTACGGCTTTGGAGCAGTCAAAGTACGACTTAGTTTCCGTTCGGTATGCAAAAACCTCCATATATAAAAAGGAAAAACCTACTCCTAACAATGTTTGATTGCTCTGAGCAGCTTCTGATGGTCAGAGATTTTTTACGTGATGGATAGAGCCATGTTATCACTCTCAGTGCTAACTTGCACAGAAAATTTAACGTTTTCGATTTCTAGCCACCAACTTTGATTTTCTCTCCATTTAAAACTAAATCCTAAAAAGTATCATGTGTACTGTGGCTGGAATTTTCATCTTGAATATATATTACACTCTATCCTTCTTTTTAGTAATATTACAGATTTGAAAAAAAGTCTAGGTACTAGGTGCAAAAACATAAGGTAACGGTATTCGTCAATTGTTGAGCAACCATGAATCACATGTTTTCTATCGGCGAAACATCCGGTGAGCGAGCCGGCCAGGGAAGCATCTCAATCTGGCGATTGATGAAGAACCCTTTAGGCAATGCGTGCCACGTGTGGTCGTGCATTATCCTGTTGAAATATGGCTGTGGGTAAGCCCTGATGGTAAGGAAGGACAACTGGCTCCAACACCTCGGAGATATAACTCTGGCTGTTTAAAGTACCGGCAATGCGTACTAGAGGAGTGCGAGAGTGATATCCAATACCATCCCATACCATAATACCCGGTGCAGCACCAGTGTGGCGGTGCATAACGCAGTTGTTTAGCATCATCTCTCCACTGTGCCTCCAGACTCGAATCTGGCCATCGTAGTGTTGCAGACTGACGCGTTACTCGTCGGTAAAGAGAATTTCATTCCATTCTGCCATCCACATCCTTCTTTTATTGCACCATTGGCGGTGGAGACGTCTGTGGTTCTGCATCAAGGGTAGACGAAGCAATGAACTTCTTGCAGACAGACCAGTCTGCTGTAAACGGCGTCGAATGGTATGCACAGAGATTGGATGATGCGTTACAGACGGAATGTGCTGTGCTATGATTCGTGATGTAACTAAGCGATCTGTCATTACCATGCGCACAATGCGCCTATCATCACGTGAAGTGATGCCCCGAGGTGAATGTGATTCACCATGTCGGTCCGGCTTACCCTAATACATCCAACGATCACATATCCGCATTACAGTTGTTTGATTTCGTCCAACACGAGTGCCGATTTCGATGAAAGACAAGCCATAATCTCGACAAGCCACTATCCTTCCTCTGTCGAACTCGGATACTTGATTAAAAGATGATCGGTGCTTCCTACGATGCATAATTAATCGGTTTTTTTTTTTTTTTTTTTTTGAAACACCCACAAGAAAAACACAAATTGGGGAACTTAAAATCGCCCAAATCTCCATGCCTTAAATATCTTTTAATGTGGCACCACAGGCGCGCATGATGTGCGTCTGCGCTCAAATTCAAATCATTAGCATATCTCACCTCCGCTAATGTATGCTGTAAATTTCATATAGTTTGCACACTTCCTTTAAAGTGTTGCATTTATGGTGGCCAGCAGAGTAGTTAAGAATACCAAGAATATAAATGATAGCGTAAGATTTTTTACACTTAAAAGTCGGAACATAATTAAACATTCACACCACACGCTTATCAACCTTTGTCATACGAATAAAACAAAATCAGGTTGAGTAAGCATATATTTGTTGTAATGAATTATTAATAACTGAAACTCACAGTTCTTTACTTTAATATCAATAAAATAATTTATTAACCTAGTAGCATTCTCTCAAAAGCTTTTTTACGAATTCTTCCTGTAGTGGAAAACTACTTTCAAATTCTTCAATTGTTTTTTTTTAATTGAATTCATTCATAGTATTGCACTTTCATATTATAGTAAAGTAATTTTTCGCTTCAGAGTTTTTATGTATCGGTTCGGGGCTATATTTTTTAAATAACAGAACTTGCTGTTCATTTCATGTAACTGACGTACAAGTTTTTCACGATACAGCTTACAAAGACTAAAAATTTGGTAAATCCTTGTTTTATTTTACACTTTATGAAGAACATGATCTATACTTCTATATAATGCAGTTAACTTTTGATGATTTCCAGAAAAAAGATTTAAATTAAAATATTTTCTCGGAATTTATAAAATCATAATATTTTCTCGCTACGGAATAAAAATAACATCTAAAATACTGTTTCTAGAAATCTTCAAAATTTGACTGCATTACATAGAAGTAGAGACAATGTTCTTCATAAAGTTCGTGAAATAAAACAAAGATTTAACAGATTTCTAGCCTTTGCTGGTTGTTTTGTTCAGCAATTTATGCTTTTTAATCAAAATAAAATTGCCCATAACTATTACGACTAACCTAATGCTGGCTTACCGTCCAGACTGTTTTTGAGTCTTTTAATCTGCGTCTCAGGCTTCTAAAAAAAATACTGCTATTGGGGTTTCAGTCTTTTGTAATTTCTTTCAAAGAAAAATTATAGGTTCATTGATTTAGCCGCAAACATTTCCTGAGAAAGTTTTGAAAGCATTCATTAGAACAAAAACAGACTGCAACTGCAAAACAGTTCATTGAACTGTCTGAAAATAGACACTTCGTCTAATTACTGTCGTCACGCCATGTGCTAAAACACTCGAATCTTTACCAATCCTTTACAGAAATGTCTCTATTTTTTCCTCTCCTTTTGAAAATTGTTCTCCTCCTATTTGATTAATTTGAAGCAAGATCTAATGCTCGAATCCATTTATTGATGAAGCATATCATTGCATAAATTGAGCAATGGCGCAGAGCAACACCACACCCTCCAAAATTATTCTTTCTGTTTCAACTTAATCAGAATTGAAGTGGATTCAGCCGACCGACGATAATACTCTGAGATTTGTTCCTTACTTATTCTTATTTCCTGTGGGAATAAATAGGAGTTGATTACTGATGACCGACATGTGAAGGACTGAGAATCGTAAATAATAGAAATACCATTGTTTGAATCTTCCATTGCATAAATGAAGAAACAGAGATATAAACCAGTGTTTTAGTATGGTTCTTTTTTGCCATATTTTAGATAAAATTGAACTGTCTAGTTTTGTTTCACAAATCAATGTTTTGATGAATGATTCTGAGAAATGGTTAGGTAGAAAATGTTTGAAATTGGGAAATGTTAAGGTAGAAAATCTTTAATATAGGAACAAAATGTGCACCTTTTAATGAAATATGAAAGCTATTTTGAAGTGAGGGAATGTAGGACAATATTAAATGGTAAAGTATTTTACTAGGTTTGTGGGGCCACCAATCTCTCAGAGTTTTAACAATGTTATTATGTAAGCATGCAGCCAATTCCAGTCAGAAAAAAAGGGGGGGGGATAGCTCAGAGGATCATGGTATACGATAATTGAAGACGTTTTCAGAGTTTGATGCTGGTATTGTTATATTTTGTGGTATGTAAAAAAATATGTTTGTTTTTATAAAAGGATAAAGTTCTTGCTCTGAACACTTCAAATATTAAGTGAGACCTATTGATGCTCAGGGCGGTATTTGTTTATTTAATATTGGACACATATATCTTTTGGTTTCAAATGTTTAGTACACTTTTCTAAGATCATGTAGGACAAATTAAATACTTTATTTCATTTATTTGTTTATTCATCGGTTAAATTATTTTTGCATTCAGTAATTAATTTGCCCGTTTATCTTTTTTAACTTATTTCATTCATTTTCTTGTTTAACCTCTAATTTATTGACTTATTCTTTCATTCAGTCGCTTTTCTTTTGTCTTCATTACTCTATCATTCATTCATTATTTCATTTTACGAAAAATATTTTTAATGATCAAATAGAAAATATTTTATCAAGAAATTTTTAACTACCAATTTGCATCATGCATGAGGCAAATGGAAAATTTTCCACTTTTATTTCATGATACAAATTACTGCCAAAAGTAAAAAATAACATTTCAATTGAAGTTTAGCATTATATAACTAATTGTTCACACTGTGTACTGCAATTTGCAGAATAAATTTCCACTTTGTTAATTTTGAAGAACCTAACTTATTTCAACTATTTCAGTTTGCTATACATTCCCCTAAATACATTTAAACGTCTGTATGAATTTTCTAAAAAAATATTTTAAAGTACGAGTTTTTAGAAAAATAACAAGTTTTTTTAGTCATTTGGAACTCTTTTACCAACTTTTTGGGAATAGAAATGCATGAAAAATAAACACAACTGGAATTAATAAACGAATTAAGAATTACAAATTTTATGACTAATCAAATTGATGTGGTCTTTTAAATGTGGTGTATTAAGGATTTTAGACAGTGTCTGGAAAATTATATCACAAAGTTTTGCTTTAAACATGTTGTTCTTTACTAACTTAGTTTTTACTTCAGTTAAGTTCTTCATCTTCTCGTACCATACTAAGTTTTTTAGTTTGTAATTTGAAATTAACTGCTTCCAACCCAGGCCCGTCATTTAGGGGGGACAGGGGGGGTTATTGCCCCCCCTGATTTTGAGAAATCAATGTAATTACATATAAGTGTGCGTGGTTTTTTATGTTTTCCGATGAAATTGCATTGTGTTTGGCCCCTTTGCCCCCCCCCCCTCCCTGGAAAAACTTGAAATGACGTCCCTGTTCCAACCTAAAGTTTTTCCCTTTCAGTTAAAAAAATAATTTATATATTTTAGTATTAGTCTAATAGCGAGATCAATTAGCGAGATTATTTCTGCTAAAACCGCCAACATAATTAAAGGAATTTCTGCAAGTTAACAACTAAGCAAACTTGGAACTTTATACTGGATAGGATTGATAAGAAATCAGTATCGAATTGACTCGTTGCCGTCACCAATAAGACAACACTCTAAAGTTTGACTTACATATTTACTCTATAACAAAGTATATCCGTCTCAAATTCAGTGCATAGTTTAATTTATGCATGTTTTTTGTTTTTAAATTCTTTCATGTTACATTTGGAGGATTCGGGGAGTCGCGTCCTCAGATTGGGTATACTTGGCAATAAACTTCTTTAGTTTCTAACTGGATGGTGTATAATACGATTATTTACCTACATCGGCAACATCATGGGTAGCGGGGGAAAAAGAGAAACACCCCTGGGGTAAAAATAAACGTGATTTCGTTCTCTAACAAACAATCATAAATTAAACATTTTGATACCTTTCCTGCAAAAAAAAATAACCGTTATTTTTACAGTATAATACTGGCAGCCGAGGTTTAAAATTGTAAAATGCACAGTAATAAACTGTAAAACTAGCAAATTTTAGTTTCTTACTGTAAAGTTAGAAATTTTACAGTTTATTGCCGTAAAATTTAGCAATATTGTACTGTAAAAGCAATAGTATAATACTGGCAACCGAGGTTCCAGTTTAAAGCTGTGAAATTCATGATAATATACTGTAAATTAGCAATTTTAGTTTATTGCTGTAAAATTAGCAATTTTACAGTTTAGTGCTGTAAAATTAGTTATTTCACAGTTTATTACTGTAAAATTAGAAATTTTTAGTTTATTACTATCAAATTAGCTGTATTATACTGCAAAAACAACATTAATTTTTTAATGTTGTTACTCTCAGAGAATGTAGTCTTGGACACAATGCACAAAATTTTACGTTTCAATTCATTAAAAAGAAAGAGAAGGGCATGCAGTTGAAACATTGAAACTGTCTCTCTTTACCCCAACTTGACCCTACTGTATTTCTGGCGGTACATTTAAAAAGTAACTATTTGATTTTTTTTTTTTTTTTTTTTAAAGAAAAAGACATATGTTGAAACTCGTTAAAGTTTTTAATCCTCATTTTAGGCTTAAAAAACAACAGATTTAGACTAAATAAAATGAGTTTGAATTTATTAATTATTATTAGTTCTCCTACAATTATATTGCCCCATTCACAAAACCGATACAAAATTTATTCCTCTCTCTAACAATTACTTAGAACTTCTTTAAAAATAAACATGAAATTGTTTTCTTTCTGCCTCGATACTTGACCTAAATTTCTCGTGTAATTGCGTTAAATGATCCGTTAACCCTCCATCATCAAATCAGTGCTATATTTCGTTTATCCTTTGCTTCCTTCGTCGCCTTCACTCGTTGAATTTAAAAATTTCGGAAGCAACCGCAAAATTTGAACTTAGAGCTAAAGAGGAACCATGTTGCACTTCATTAAAAAGATTTCTAGCTGTACCTTAAGGTTGATTAAGGAAAATTAATATTTAAATATACTCTCTCCTATTCATAATTTTTTTTCTGGCAATCCCGATTTCCACTGGTAAAGCAATTGGTTCAAAACCAGTAAAAAGTGATTTTAATTGAAGTTACCCTGTTTCGACTTACGCAGAACTCGTTCCAAGAGACGTAGGTCATTGAGATTTGGTAAAGCTCTGATCTGGTAAAGCTTGACCCCGAAGAGATGGCACATGACTTTGAGGCGAAAATGCACCACTCCATTTTAAAATAGTTAGGATCAGAGAGAAAACTATTTTCTTACTTACGTGGTTCATTTAAGTTTTTATTGCCTAAGTGATCTCTCTAATGCTACCTATGGTATGCTACCTCCTTGGTCAAGCATTACACTGACCTCCGACATCGATAATGTTTGCCCCCTTTTCGGACAATTGGAACTGAATTGGGTTGAGTTACTTTCGTAGTAGGTTTTGTAAAAGTATTCCAACTCAAACCAGAGGGAATTCAGCTTTGTTATTACCTGAAAAAGATGGACCCATTGTCAGTATCTGAGATCAACTCACTAGGAGCAGCACTATATACACAATATATAGACCATGGAAAAAAGAATTTGCAATAAGAAAACATTACTTCAAATTTTACCACTAGGTGAGAAAGAAGCTTATGAAGATAAATGCTCAATATGTTTGCACAGGTGTGATATTTTTGCGCTTTTCTCCCGGGACTTAAAGCTTTGGCTTTTAATATATATATATATATATATATATATATATATATATATATATATATATATAATATATATATATATATATATATATATATATATATATATATATATATATATATATATATAGTCTGAGTAAAAACTTTAAGGCCAGTAATTTTTTTTGAGAAATTTGACACATATTAAACTGAGAACCAAAACATAATTTGAGTGATAATTATTACTCTTAAATACAAGTAAAAAAGTACAGAGTAATCATTTGTAATTATTTTACTATGAGAAAATATTACAGAAACTAAAGATCACTATTTGAGCTTGAGTAAAATCTTTAAGGCCAACAGAGAAAAAAAGCAGGGGAAGAAAAAATACTAACATTTAAAAGCTTGTGTATGAGCCATTCCTTCTAATAACTTCAAATATTCTTGTTTGCATAGATGGGACAAGTTTTTGACAAAATGCAGGGTCTGTTTTATATACCATTCATCTTCGATTGTAGATTTAAGCTCTATTAATGAAGTAAAATGTCTCCCATTTGCATACACTCTTCTTGCTAAGTCTCCCCATAAGTTCTCAATTGGATTGAGATATGGAGACTTAGCTGGCCATTTCAAAGATTTGACATTATGAACTTGAAACCAATTTTTTGTACTGTTACTCGAATGGATAGGTGCATTGCCTTGCTGAAATTTCCAATTTTCTCCAGCAATGAATTCAGCATTTGGTAAAAGATGACTTCCTAGGACATTTCGATACGCTTGAGAATTCATTTTACCCGAAACAAACGCAATTGAGCCAATACCATTGTAAGAAAAGCACCCCCAAATCATGAGGGAGCCTCCACCTTTTAAATCTCCTGCACTTGTTCTGCAGGAAGGCAGCTTTCTCCTTGGTGCTCTAATACACCGTACACCTGGGGTTCTCAAATATTTTCGTTAGTATCGTTTCGCCATTTGGAAAAAGAAGAAACAAGTACAAAAGGCTCACACGCAGAAGAGTATTAACGCTATGGTAAAACTTTTATTAGATAGTGATCAAAATATAAAAATAATTATAAATATTACGGGGAATCTGAAAAACTGATTGTATATAATTATCGGTGATTATTCAAAATCACCAACAATTTTTTTATGTGATAAGTTATTCAATATTTCTCACCTTCAACAGTTTGTTTATTTAATCCTCGACTTGTGTGACCCGGGGAATGTAATAAATCCGAGTTATTATGTGGAGTAACAAAGGCTTCATTCCCAAAAATGAATATTTTCAACATTAACTTATTCGTTAACTATTAAAAGAGCGTCATGATAGCTATTAAAACTTACAAAAAATATTTCAATTTAAAAATGCAATAAAAGTGGTGCTCCTTTACTCTTTATCAGGTATATTTGAAAAAACAAATTACATGAAATCAGAAATAATGTAACATAGGCAAATGCATTAAAAATACAAAATTTTTAAAACTGATAAAAAGGAAGTAAACCGATGAATGTTATTTCGATAAATTCTTCGCTTTTATCCTTTTATCTCAGCAAAACAGCTTTGAGTAAAACAATAACTAGTGTTTCTCTATAACTTTTTGTCTAGTCAAATTTAAGACCTGAATTTAAAAAAAAAAAAAACATCTTTGTTCCACACTAAAAGCAAACTGAACAGATATTCTCCTAGATTTAAAAGCACTTACTACTTATATTCACTTGTAATTTTGCTTATTTGGACCCGTTTTGTTATGACATTTTGAATTTCAAAGGTTGCCAGAATTTTTGTTCACACTTGAACGTTTCTGCCCTGCAAATATATATTGTTGATATTCCTTTACTCCAGAAGGAAGTGATTTTCTAACGCATTCTTGAAGTGATGTTGCTATACCTGGAGCATCGTAAGGCAAAATTAGTTTTCTTCCCAAACTAAGAACTAATATCTGGTAAAATTGTAACCTTTTATTACACTCTGCGTTAAAAGTTAGGAATTATATAAATAAACCGGCAGGTTTGATAAATATTTAGTCTTTTTTTTAATCACATTTATCAATTGGTAGTGGCGATTATGAATAATTACCAAGGATATGTAAAATCACCGGATTTACCAGCTACCGTAACATATACAGGGTGTCCACTCCAATCGTGGACCAATAGCTAATTTCTAAACCGTTAGAGATAAGCATATAGTTTATTTGGGAAAAAAATCTCCAAATTACGAAAGGAATTTCGGGTCTATTCAATGTTTTTCAAAAAATCAAATTTTGAAAGAGTTACGAAATTTAAATTTTTATACAGCCCCCCAGTCCTATCAATCATATTTAGTAAAACATTCTTGACACTGTAACGTTTAAAACTAAAAAAAAATCACTCTTCTACCACAAAAACTGACCGAGTTTTGACGTTTTGAAAAATCAAGATTTTGCATTGTTTCATGACGTCATCGAGGGAGCGATCTCTCGATGACGTCATGAAACAATGCAAAATCTTTGACTTTTCAAAACGTCATAACTCGGTCAGTTTTTGTGGTAGAAGAGTGATTTTTTTTAGTTTTAAACGTTACAGTGTCAAGAATGTTTTACTAAATATGATTGATAGGACTGGGAGGCTGTATAAAAATTTAAATTTCGTAACTCTTTCAAAATTTTATTTTTTGAAAAACGTTGAATAGACCCAAAATTAATTTCGTAATTTGGAGATTTTTTCCTAAATAAACTATATGCTTATCTCTAACGGTTTAGAAATTAGCTATTGGTCCACGATTGGAGTGGACACCCTGTATAAATCTGAAATAGCTTTTTAGAAATAGGTTTTGTTTTTTATGACTCTACACACACCCTATACTGCCGTGCTAAGCGCAAAATTGGTATCTGCAGTCGAGCTCAAACTGAGATATTGCTCTTTAAAGTTTTGCTCCACCATGTATTTGATTCAGATGGTACTTTTTCGTTTTTTTTTTTTTTTTTTTTTAATATTTCCCGTTCTCAAATGACTATAAAACTTCGTACTTAGGTAAAATACGTAACAAAGCGCCACCTGATGGCAATAACTCAATTTTTTTAAAAAGTGCAGATATGACTTTTGTGCTTAGCGCGGCAGTATACATGTGTAGTATGTTATATATTATTTTACCATTTTTATAATCCATATTATCCATCAGAATTATCAAACTCTCCTTGTTTTCCTTCCCACACCATCGCTTGCAATTCATTTAAAAGACTATTTACTGTTTTGTTTTTACCCCGCTATATTTATTCAATAACAGAATTTCAAGTTTTAATTGCGCTAAATAGTCCGTTAACTCTGCGAAATGAAATTGGTATTTTCCTCCGGTTAACTCTTTTGTTTCCTTCCTCTCACTCCTTTTCAATTAGATTATTGGTCCGGGCCCAATAATTCCGGTCGTTTCCTAACACAGCTGTCGCATATTCGAATTAAAATAGAATGATGCCTAAAATTCTCCGGGGAAAACGACGGCTGTTAATTAGAACAGTTCTGTGATTAGTGTAAAACTGCGGCTTTGTTTGGTTTTCGAGAATCTTACGTAATTAAGAAACTTGTCTTCCGGAGTGTCGAGTTATAAATATCTTTTATGAAACACCGAGAAAGAAGTTGGAGTAAAACTTTTCGACTTATTGTTGGACTTTGTTAATAATCTAGTTCCTATGATTGGGTTTATTTCTGGATGGTAACACTTTGATATTTGATGGAGTTTTGCAGTAAAAGTATGTTTCTTAATAAGAAGGTTTAATTAAAGAAATCCTTTTTCTGATATGCTTTGTAAGTAAACCTGTCGTGGAGTAAAAATTGAGTTCAACAGCAATTAATGTTGGTTTTTATTTTCCTTTCATTTATGTATTAATGTTCAAATCTCTGTAGGTGAAAGGTAATTGCTTTAAATTACAATGTCAAATGCAAGGGAAAAGTTACGGTAAACTCACGATTATCCGCGAGCAGCTAATTCGTTTTCTATTCACACTTTCAAAACGAAAAAGGTTTCCAATTTCTGACCAAAAAACGATTTTACGCTATAGTTTACTTTTAAATAAAGGTTTAAAGCAGTTGTAAAAATTTCTTGCCTGTAGCTGTATTACATGCGTCGCAACGGCGAACCATTCGGGAAGCTTTCACCAAACGACGCTGCATTGTCTTTGCGGCACGTATATTGGAGCTACAGATCAGAACTTTAAACAACGACTTTAAATATTTCTTAAAAACATAAATGTTCTGTAAAATCGTTTTGATGTAATACATTTGACCTGCTTCGCATCTGTCAGTTTCTGGCTTTGTATGTATGTAGCACTTCAACCTTCCATTTCCTGCCAATATATCGCTTATGGGCTGCAATAGGGGCACGACCCAAAAAACAGCAGTTTTGGACTAAGAACATGCGTAAGTATGAAAATATACTTTGTTTTCAGCAGCAATACCAGAACAACTCATAACTCAATTATAGGCCAATTTGTTTAAGCAAACGAAATTATGCATTTTCCTCAACAATGAAAACTTTAAACCCACTAATCCAAAACATGATTTTTTCAATTGTCCCGCTATTGCAGCCCATGAGCGATACAGTCTAGCTTACTTATATGCATTCTATCACCTTGTAAAGTTTTGTCTTCTTGTTCAGACTCACTCTGTATATTTAGTTCTGGTCTTTTGAAATTGTTCTAACATTCTTCTTTAAATTTTCTTTTGAAGAATTTCTTAGTAAAACTTTTTCGCTTTACTGGTATTTGTTGTAACCAAAAACTAATCCACATTTTACTTTAAAACCATTCCTGAAAAATTATTCACCTGCTCCGACTTCAAACCGACAACGGCTGGTATAATGTTTTTGAAAAACTTCACGAATTTATTTTCCGGGAATTGGGAATTTCACCATCGAGCCACTTTTTATCGAATGGAGAAAAAAATCTTTAAATCCTTTTAACTGTTAAATTTTATCACTGCTTAATCCTTACCGATTCAGGAATTCCGATGAGATAAATTAAAGCAGTGAAGTGCACCCTCAAGCTCCATCGTCTTTGCATCCTCACTGCCCGCTAATTGAAATTGGATTACAAGAACAATGTGAAGCTCTGAAATTGAAACGCTGTTCTTTGTATCACAGGGCTCTAATCCACCGAACTTTGAAGATTGGTGTAATGAAACTTCTTTAGATGAGACTAATCATGCAGCATAATCTTGTTAATGTCACTGATCTGAGCTAAGAACAGGGAACGAGTCTAATCGGTTTTACACTTAAATTGAAAACGCTTCTTATGTTTAGATTCGAATGAAGAGTATTAGGAATTTTTAAATTTGTTTCTGTGTCTCCTAAATTGGATAATGCAGTACAAAGTAGAGCTGAATTACTTTTTTATGTTTGCGAAGGTAAATGCATTGATAATGTTTATCTTTTGTTTTGATGCTTTTGGAAGTTTTTGTCTTCAGTTTTGTTTGATTACTTCAGTCTGTTTTATAAATGATATTTTCAACATTACTTTCAGATTTAATTTTCTACAATTGTGTTTTTTCAAATGAGTCTAATAAGATCGTATGTTTTTGCTTTGTTTGAATTTTGAAACTGGAGCATTTAGTTTTATCTCTTAATCCTATTATAGTTAATACATTTCTTTTGGAGTGTTTCTGCAAGAAAAAAGCTGCTTGACGTACATAAGATATCAAGTATTTGTTCTATTATTTTTTCGGGACTATACCTTTGAAATTTTGTGTAAATTTTACGTCCTTAATATCTCAATTTATGAAGTATTTGGTGGAAAACAACAAAATCATTGGCACTTATCACGGCCTCTGTTTTAGTTTTTAATTTATAACCTAATTTCATTTTCCGTCACTGAGTTCTAAAAACTTAGTCACATATTTTTTTTACATTATACAATTGCTAGAAAACAGGTTTTTGAACTATTAGTAACAAACGAAGTCTTTACGGGAGCAACGTTTCAACTTATTTTTATTTTGAATGCTTTTGTATAACAGCTGGCGATATACCAAAGTTCAATTTCAATTTTCAGATGTTAAAACAGCTGCAAAAAAAGAAAAAAATTAAATCCTCACATCAAAAACTAAATTTTTGCTAGGAGTTCAAGTATTTTCTTACTATTTTCTCTCGTCGAAAATTGAATAAGCAAAAATCGAAGTAGAAAATCATTTGCAGACTTGACATTAACCAGATAAGTTGCCACGGTGAATTAATAGAAACGTTCTTGGAAGCGTAAGGGTTTCTTTCTAAACTATAAGTTGAAACTTGTCCAAAATTGCTGCTAGGAAATAAATTTTATAGTTACATCTGTGGAGAGAACTTTTCTTCAGAAACGTACAGATGTATTTCAGGTAGAAAATATCTTTCGGTTATTTCTTTTCCTTTTACTGTTCTTGAATATTGTTTTCATTATGAACTTTAATTTGACAGCAGCTCAGAAGTAAAACGATTTGTATGATTTTAAAAGTATTTGATATCATTTAATTTTCAGATAAATTAAAGTTTGGTTTCACTGAAAAATCAACTTTTTTTATTTACTCTTTTCTTTCCATTAAATAAATTAGTTAGTGGTATTTTTTCTTGAAACTAATGACTGCCATTAAATGACAATAAAGTAGTGCAGTGTGACAGTAAAGTAGTGCAGTATGACAGTAAAGTAGTACAGTAATTAAATGTTATGTTAAATTTGTCTTTTACTTCTTATGGAAAATGTTGATTTTGCTTTTTCCCTTTGAGTAATTTTGTTTTCCTTTTGTGCGTCGTAGATACTATGTTTTTTTGGTATTTCTACAGTGTAAAAAAAAAATCTTCCCATTTTCTGGGAAGTCTCTAGATCAGTGGTGCAGCCAGAAAATATTTTTAAGGGGGGGGCACTCTGAAAAAAATTTCTCATTTGACGGGGGGGGGGGAGTTCTTCCTCGAAAAAAATTTTGAAATATTATACCTCTGAAAACGCAATTTTAGACGGTCTCTGGTGATGTTAGGTGAACGAGAAATTCGGGGGGAGGGGGGGGAAGCAGAATTGAAAGAAAAATTTTAGAAATTGAAGTCTTTAAAATGCGATTGTAGGCGATAATGGTGGACGTTGGGACAATTGATGATGCTTTAGGACTATCCCCGGATCCACTTTTTGAAAAACAGAAAGAGCGATCCCACTCGCCAGCAATTTTTCGAAATGGAAGTTCCAAAGACGCAACAATAGACGAATTTTGATGACGTTACGGGAAGAGGAACTCTGGGGCTCTCTCCTGGAACCATTTTAAAACAGAAATATCAGAAAAAGGTGTTTTAAAGCGATATTCTATTATGTTAGTGGGTGCTTAAATTTTTCGATACATTAGTGTTCGCATTTTCAGATTTCCTGCAATAGCAACCACTCAAAATGTAAAGAGGACTGCCAGCTAAGCGTGTCATCCGATTATAGTTTTTAAAACAAAATTTTTGACGATCTTGGGTGATATTAGAGACAAGGGGGTTGGGAGCTCTTGTCCGAAATTTTTCCAAGATTGAAGTTCTACAAACGCGATTGCAGACCATATTTTGTAACATGGCTGGGCCATTTTTAGCTCTTTAAGCTCGAAAAAAGCAGTTTTAAACAAGTTTCCAGGTTGTTAGAAGCCAAGTCAGATCCAGTTTCTGGTTTTAAAAGTGGGGTGGGCTAGTTGAGGGTCTGGGGGATTCACAACTGGAAAATTTTTGAAATTGTAGTTTTTAAAACGCAGTTTTAGAATTTCCGGCTATATTAGAGGGAAGAAAGGCACGATAAGCTACGAGACAATTTTTAGAAATTGAAGTATTATAAACGTAAATGTCGTTCATGTTTATAGTAAGGGATGAGGCTCAGATACTGTCCCCAAATGATTTTGAAAATTAATTAAAAAATCCATATCTATTTCCCCTCCCTCCTCTACAATTTTTCACAACAGATGTTTCAAAAACGCAAAGTAGGCAATTTTTGATGATATCTGTAGAGGGCGTTCTGGGGATCTCCCTTAGTTTTTAGAAATAGAAGTCTCAAGGACAAATTTTTAGGTCATACCCAACGATGTTAGGAGGGATTCAAAGGCTCCACCTCTTTATTATTATTATTATTATTATTATTATTTAATTAGTTTCGAAAACTAAAATTTTAATGATCTTTGATGTTAGTAGAGAGAAGACAATGTCACTTGAGAAGGCACGGTATCGTTACTAGAAAAGTTTATGAAATCCCGTTTACTAGGAAGTCTCCAGATAACAGGGGGTCTAGATATTATAAACTTTTCCAACAACGATATAACTCTTAATTTAGTAGCGATATTTACGAAGAAACTATATCGTTACAACGTCATTTAAGAAGACACTATCGTTACTAGAAATGTTTATGAAATCCCGTTTTCCAAGCAATTTTCTAGTGTGCGAACGGGCAGTTTTTATTTTATTTTTTAATTCTTTTCACTTTATTTATAACTAGTGGATATGCGCAGTGGCGTAGCTAGGGGTTGGCAGGAGGGGCTCTTGCCACGGGCAAGAATGCAGCCAGGGGAGGGCGGCATTTTGACCGATTAAAAAAAATGGTCAAGTCCAAACGGACTAAGAAATGAAAGTTTCATATACACACCGAGCAGCTCAAACTGCGCCCCCACGCTACAAGACAAACCATTCAAAATGTGCAACTTTGCTTTGGTAGATTTTGCTTGGATACAGGGGTGCCCATCCCCCCCAAGCTCAATGGCGCAAATTCCCCCCAAAAATTTTCCCAACCCTCTTGTGTTTTTTGTTTTTTATTTTTTCCCTTTTTTTATTTTATTTATTTTTTAAAAAATTATCTATCTATTTTTTTAAAAATTACTTTTTTAAAATTATTTACTTATTTCTTAAAATTATTATTAACTATTATTATTAATTATTATTAATTATTATTAACTATTATTTTTTTATTTATTATGAATTTTGTAAAAGTACTAATTATCGCAGAATAGAATGGCCTTTTTTGTTCTTTTCCAGACATTCCAAGCCCACACACACAAATAAATAAGTAAATAATAATAAAGTAATATCAGAAATAATTTAAATTAAAAAATGAATTAATGAATAATTTTTATTTAATTTATTTAAATAAGTAATTTAAATAAATAAATTAGTTTTAAAAAATCCCCCCCCCCCCCCCAAATTTTGATGGCGCAACTTGCGCCATAATCCCCCCCTGTGGGCACCCCTGGTTGGATACACTGATGTTAGCTGAAATCTATCTGGCAGGATGGTCTGGAGTCTGTATAATATGCTGATCTGCAATCGGCCGGTCTTATCCACTTAAAAGAGATAGAAACAAACCTTTTCTCTCCGCTTCTTTCGAGCCGTTTTTTTTTTTTTTTTTTCGCGATATCACTTCAGCTTATTAATTACATTTATACGTCAAAAATTACGTTCTACGATTTTAAAAATCGGCGAGCTTTTGTTGAAAACATTTCAGATACTGATTTTTGGAATGCAATTTTATGATGACAGGAAATGACTCCTCTGTTGGTAACAATTTTCTGTGGCGAAAACTAGCGAGAGAATAATATGTATTTCTCATAAACGGGAGAGGAGGTTTCAAAAGTATGACTATTGCAAATTTCGCGATTTTAAAATGTGTACCAAGAGCCTTCATTAAATGAAGATTCTAAAAATGAGTAACACAATTACAGTGGCGCGTGATTTTGAATGAGTAACGTTTTCAAACACTTTTGTGCTTCAATGGGTCAGTATAGAAGGTAAGAAGGTAAAAAAAAAATTGATAAATAAATCTTTTTTAATGAGTTTCGATTTCGTATTTTGGAATTTTTTCTATTTTATATGTATTTTAATAAAGTGCTCTCAGTTCTAAACTATATATAGCACAATTTTGTTCTTTACACTCATTACCGTTTTAGTATTATTGGGAGGGATTGAGCTCAATTTGTAATCACGCCAGTGCAATATGTTTTGCGCTATTTCTATTGTCAAAATAAATAAAATAGCTATTGTTTCTCATGTATTACTGAGCAGGGAAACACCATGTGAATATTGAGGGAAGATGCATGTACTCTTATCTTCTTTAGGGGGCGAGCCACTTTTTTAAAACGAAACACAAATATACGTACTAATCAGTTTTTTTTTATCATTCTCAGATCGAGCACCATCGTTGTGGTATCCACCAATACCTTTCTTATTGTTGGCCCATGTTTGTATACGCTATGTTTAGAATTTAAAAAAAAGAAAAAAAATCAAGAAAATACGTCTGGTACTTTTTTAAAGCCAGGGAGGGAACAATTGCTTGTCCTAACTCCCCTCATAGATCATATTAGTATTAAATAACGGCGGGTCTTTGGAACATTTTAAATACTTAGCATGAAAAGTATTTATTCATAAAAAATAATCGGAGGCCTAAAATAGCGAACTTTTATTTTGCCTGTTTGCAAGGAGTTTTATTTATTAAGTCAATTTCAGATTAATTATGCCTTTTATATTTTCTTTGATTTCCAATTACAATAGAATCAATGCTTTGATTTTTATTCAAAATGCGCAAGTTATGTTTATTTTATACATTTTTCTGGTTTTTTTTAAACAAATTCTATTTAAAATAAAAGCTGTTGTATGGGAAAAAAGCACACTATGTTCAATATCGAATTGCAAGAATGATTCGGGTTTTTTTTTTTTTTTTTTTTGAATTTATCTGAAATGATGGGGAAAGGTAGGAACGCCCAGAACTAAAATTGTTAGAACGGCAGAAATTCTCAAATTGAACAAAAACCTTGTGAAAAATAAAACTTGAATTTTACCCAATAATACGAACAAGCAGGCATAGAGTTTGATATTTTTTCCGGAGACCGGACGCTTTTGCGCATGCTTCAGTACTCTATTGATTTCGTCAAAATAGGGGTGAGAGAGATAAGAAATGCGAGGAGATCTTCATGCTTTTGTTTTGTTTTGTTTTGCTTTTCTTTCGGCTTCTTTATTTGACGCTTTGGTTTGCTTTGATGTTTTTTTCTAATTCAATTTATTCCTCTTCCTTATCAGTTCCAGAAAAAAAATATCGGGCGAAGCAGAAATCTACCATGGTGCATTTCCTGAGTCAAGCTGTCACCCCTTTTTGAAATAGAACAGTTCAACGTAGCTAGGTGCACCTTTCGAAGTTGGACTATATCATGCACACATAACATGAGGGGGAACACTGAGGATCGTTAAAAATGCTGAAAGAAAGAAAAAAGAAAAGAAAAAGGTTGCAACATTATCTTCAAATTTTTCGAATAAATAAATAAAAATTTTTGGAGTAAAGCACATTACAGAGCGACCTCAAGGGGGGGGCGCAATTTTTCAAGTTCGCCACGGGCGCCGGGCACCCTAGCTACGCTACTGGATATGCGTCGCGCGGGTTAAAATGCAACATTCAAAATCCAAGAAGGTATTTTTTTGGAACAACAATGAAATAGATGAGCCGTCAATTGATAATTCATTGTTAATCGTAATCTTTCTTGGAAAATACTAATATTTAAATGTGTTAAATTTCATCAATTTGTATGCTTAAAGCCTTATCTCTATTACTCTATCTGTTCAAAATTGAAAGAAAATGGCCATTTTGAGACAAAAAATTTTAATTTTGAGCTGTTTGGATTTTTTAAAAAATTCAAAATCCCACCCTATGTGAATTCTAGTGCATCGAGGAACCTCTGTGCTAACTTTGATGAAAATCCGACGAAAACTATGGATTTGTATAGGGAACAAACATATATTTATATATATATATATATATATATATATATATATATATATATATATATATATATATATATATATATATATATATAATGTATATATACAGGGTGTCCACTCCTATAGTGGCCCAATAGCTAATTTCTAAACCGTTAGAGATAAGCATATAGTTCATAAAGGAAAAAATCTCCAAATTACGAAAGGAGTTTTGGGTCTATTCAATGTTTTTCAAAAAATCAAATTTTGAAAGAGTTACGAAATTTAAATTTTTATACAGCCCCCTAGTCCTATCAATCATATTTAGTAAAACATTCTTGACACTGTAACGTTTAAAACTTTAAAAAAATCACTGTTCTACGACAAAAATTGACCGAGTTATGACGTTTTGAAAAATCAAGATTTTGAAGGATTTACGTCCCTTAAGCGATCCACAGCCTTCTAAAGATGGCTGTGAGCGATCTCTCGATGACGTCATGAAATAATGCAAAATCTTGATTTTTCAAAACGTCATAACTCGGTCAATTTTTGTCGTAGAAGAGTGGTTTTTTTTTTTTTAGTTTTAAACGTTACAGTGTCAAGAATGTTTTACTAAATATGCTTGATAGGACTGGGGGGCTGTATAAAAATCTAAATTTCGTAACTCTTTCAAAATTTGATTTTTTGAAAAACATTGAATAGACCCAAAATTCCTTTCGTAATTTGGAGATTTTTTCCCAAATAAACTAGATGCGTATCTCTAACGGTTTAGAAGTTAGCTATTGGGCCACGACAGGAGTGGACACCCTGTATATATATATATATATATATATATATATATATAAGGCTCGACCGATGCATCGGCCAGGCCGATGCATCGGCGCCGATGGTTGAAATTTTCTCCATCGGCCATCGGCATCGGCCGCCGATGCTAACTTGGCAAAAACATCGGCCCATCGGCCTCGAAAACATCTAAATGCCGATGCCTGGCCGATGTTTAAACAAGAAAAGTTTTCTTAAGAAGAAATTCTATCTCCTCTATTTTTTACTTCACAATAAAAGTACGTTCATCATGTGGCTTGAAATCGAGCAGCAACGGGACCAAAACAGTTCTGGATGTTGGAATTTTCCGAAATCGGGCAGATAGCGAAATTTTCATTTTTTTTTTTTTTTTCTTTTTTTTGTGTATGTGAATGAAAGGCTTTTGTTTTTCTTTTTCATTTTAAAAAGATGTTAGCCAGATGAATTTGGCAAACATTTATTTTAAGAGAAGACGGGATCTATGTTGTAAAATTTCGAGGAGGGACCCACCTCTGGTTACTCTGTTATGTGATAAGATTATTGTTTTCATTTTTTTTTTCTGAAATCTAATATTGTGTTACTCAATTCTAAATTATCCAGTTTTGAATTGAATATTGAAGCTGTTACGATTTTCCCTTTAAGTCATATTCGTTTAAGCAGGAGTGCCCATCCGCGAGGGCCATGGCCCATACTTTCCCGTCTAATTTTTAACGGTTTTGGGGGGGGGGGCTTATTTGAGTTTTTTAAGCTTTTATTTTGGTCTCCGTGGTATTTGGATTTATGCTCTGCCATTGCTCTTGGGGGTGGGGGCAACCTTGAGTTCAAAGCAAAAAAAAAAAAAAAACTTTTCCCATTGACTTATCCTGATATGTCTTGACCATGAAGCAAAAAACTAACAAGTATTTATATGTATGCATAAGCTCCCCCCCCCCCCCGCAAAGGCGATAGCACACCCTCTTCAAATGCTACGGAACATCTCCTCCCCAAAAGAGATTAAAAACCTGCTTAAAAATGTATGCTCCTTAAAACTTCAATGGTGCACTCTACGTTTTATCAAATGACCATATCAATTGTTTTTGCCAAATTGGCAATTTCATTATCTTTGTACAGTAGCAACCGCTTATTAAAATCACATTTGTTCTGAGGACATTCGATTTTATAAAGCGGCTGATTTTATAAACTGGCATACCTACACTTAAAGAAAAAGTTTTTAAAGATCAATTATATGAAAAATCAATAAATTACTGCATTTCTATGTAGTTTTAAAAGTTTCAAAATACAGTAAAAACTAAATGAAGTTTACATTTTTATTTGCAGACGGATCTTAAATACTGGCTTATAGATATTTGAGATTAATGGAAATCGTACATACATAAAAGAGTGCAAATTTGGCATGCATCTCTTTGTCTTCCGAGACTCTTCCACTTCTTGGTGCTACATAACTTTGAAATTTATTATGTCTGTGGCATTTTTCAACATAATTGTATCTGTTGTTTTCAAATTACAGTCGAGTCTCCATATAACGAACACTCTATTTAGCGAAGTTCTCTATATAACGAAGCATGTTCTGTGACACAGATAGTTTCAGTAAAAAAACATGTAAATTTGTCTCCCTTTAACGAATATCAAATGGCCCAATTTCTCTATTGCGAAGTTTTCATGGGAGTCAATGTTCTGGAAAATAGAAGTCTTTCTTCTACTGCTTTTGTGAAGGCTTACTTCACAAATGTGAAGAATCACTTCACACATGTGAAGAATTTTATGAGCAAAGTGTTTCCAAAGTGCAGCAAAAAATCACGAACTATTTTCAAAGTAAAACTAGTGTCGTCGACCAAGTTCAGGTTTAATTCCTTTAATTTATTAATGTAAAAATTTGCAAAAATTCACCAATTGTACTACAGATGCGAGTAGCATTCCTGATACAATTTAATAGGTTAATAAATTAATTTAATTAGTTTTATTTCTTAATTCATTCACTGCGTTACATTTATAACTTCAAAATATGCACAGTATTTATTTCTTGCTAAAATGCATTTATTCCAAAAATAGTAAAGTGAGAATTAACCTTTTGTACTACTTGCATATGTATAGTCTCTATTGAAAAATTAAGCATAGAAATTTACTATTTTCTTTATAGCGAAGTTTCTATATAATGAACCTTTTCAGTGGTCCCTTGCGACTTCGTTATATGGAGACTCGACTAGGGGAGACTGGGTACGGTTGTGACAATTTTCATTTGCTCCCCCATAAATCCCTTAGCAATGCCTGTGAGCTGGTTTAAAGTTGTTTTTATGTTAAAGTGTTTATTTGCTTGCTTATAAACACTAAAATTTTCTCCCTAAGTACAATAGTTAATTCACAGGACCAAATTAAACAAAAAAGGAAAAAATGTCACAACCGACCCCACCCCAGGGGCGGTTGTGACAGTGCTTGGGGTCGGTTGTGACAAGTTCAAAAATACAGCAAAACAGTCTAGATCACTTTTACTTTCAAGTAATATTAAACGTAATTCAACATAACCTTCATCTGGGAAAGTTGAACATTTAACAATGTGTCTCGTTCATTTGAAGTAGCCTTATACCAAATCTTACAAAAATATCAGGTTTTTGGAATTGCGTAACGTCTGTTTTGGCCATTATGCACATCTTGTGGGTCATAACCGTGTCTGTTCATAACAATTCTCAAGTATCAAAGAAAGATTCCACATTTATTTGTTTTATTGAAGCTTGTTACTCTTGAAAGGCTAGTTGCATGAGCTACACGAACAGACGTGAAACATTTCTATTCATAAATGAACGGGACCATTTCTCAGTAACCATTTTACTCTCATATCGGCTTTCAGCGTTTATGTAAGCTCAAAAGCACTTTATTATGAGCAGTATAACCTATGCACACGTTGTTTTCATTGTGACAGCGCGGGCCAGCTCCATCGCGTTTACGAATGAATGTTTCGTAGCAAAGACTTACGATTAACGTTGCATTTCCAAAGCTGTCTGAAAGAAAAAAAAGTTTCACTTCTTTATAAGCTTCTTTATATTTCATTAGGCCACAGTGCCCTATTTCTGTCTTCTCCAAGCGTATTATGGGCATCAAATATGATAAAAACATGTTTTACTCGTGTCACAACCGTCCCCACGCAATTTGTCACAACCGACCCCAACCCATTACTTTTGAAAACAGCAATCGCCATGGCAATACAAAATAGCCTACATAAAAAGTAATCACTGCTATTTCACTATTAAGGTTCACTACTAACGGGGAGAAAACTTTCATTTCTCTATCTGTACCCATTCAACAGGAATTAGTAAAAGACATCGAACAAAAAAACTTACTTTTGACTGTTAAAAAGTAACCAACCCCTCTGCTAGCGTTAATGTCGCTCGATGGCTACCGCAATGCTTTGACACACATTCAGACAAACATGCTGATACTCTCTCTCTTTGCTTCAACCAGGTATTAATTATGGTTTAGCTAATATGACGACTGTCACAACCGCCCCGCGTCACAACCGTCCCCAGTCTCCCCTACTAATATACGCTTTCCAAAAACTTGATTTTATAAAACGGCAATACTGATTTTATTAAAGGAAAGTTTTAACATGTTTTGATATTGTAAGGATTCAGTTCCTGCAGATTTGATTTTAAAAAGTGGCTGATTTTATAATCCATTGATTTTATTAGTGGTGGTTACTGTATTGACAACTAATAAAGTTTTATAAGTAAAGTTTCTCGCATTTCACCATTTCTGAAAATTTATTCACTCTCTACTAATATTTTAAATCTACTTTTAATACGTTATTTTATAACTAATGTGTTGAATGTAAAAATTTTCGTATTTTAAACCTTTACTACGCGCTCACCAAATGTTGCCAAAATCGTTGTCGCCACAACGTAAGTATACTGAAAGAAGTTCAGACCGCACGTGTTAGCTTTTCGCTTTCTATGGTATTATTTTGATTTTGGTGTTTAATATTACTAAAACACCATGAAAATAATTTACAGTGTCTATAGTCCCTGTCGAGAGAACTTAAAAGATCGACAATTTCATAGTAGTTTTGTCAAATACCGCCCAGCTGATACCAAATATAGCATCATATTTTTGTCGCCATCTTTGTCGTATCTTTCTTTGTTATTTATAGAACACTTTGCGATTATATCACTCAGTTGTCTCCAGTTAATGATATTAGTCTGCATTGAAATTAAAATTGATTAGTAAAAAAAAGAAAAGTAAAAAGCACATTTGGAACATCGGATTGCAGCTAAGAAAGTATCTGCATGACTACACTCAGTACAAATGGTACGAATGAGTTCTCAACTTACTATTTCTCTGTCTCTCTCATACAGTTTTTGAGTGATACAAGTATGTGCAGAAAAATCGTGAACACTAAATCGAGTGGTAGTAAAATAGAAATTCAGGCCAAAATCTGAATGACTTTATCGTAATGATTACAATTATCCTGTATTCGTAGAAAAAAAAGTAGTAGGAAATGAATATGTGACCCTACAAATCTCTTATAAACATTTAATTTTCTAATGTTTTGATTTTTTTTTCCATCGGCCATCGGCATCGGCCATCGGCCGATGGAGGAGGAAAATAATCGGCAATCGGCCATCGGAAAACTTTGAACAATCGGCCAACAATCGGCATCGGCCCATCGGCCAAAAAGTGCCATCGGTCGAGCCTTAATATATATATATATATATATATATATATATACAGGGTGTCCACTCCAATCGTGGACCAATAGCTAATTTCTAAACCGTTAGAGATAAGCATATAGTTTATTTAGGAAAAAATCTCCAAATTATGAAAGGAATTTTGGGTCTATTCACTGTTTTTCAAAAAATCAAATTTTGAAAGAGTTACGAAATTTAAATTTTCATACAGCCCCCCAGTCCTATCAATCATATTTAGTAAAACATTCTTGACACTGTAACATTTAAAACTAAAAAAAAATCACTGTTCTATCATAAAAATTGACAGAGTTATGACGTTTTGAAAAATCAAGATTTTGAAGGATTTCGCATACGGTCCCTTTAGTGATCTCTCGATGACGTCATGAAATAATGCAAAATCTTGATTTTTCAAAACGTCATAACTCGGTCAATTTTTGTGGTAGAAGAGTGATTTTTTTTTTTAGTTTTAAACGTTACAGTATCAAGAATGTTTTACTAAATATGATGGATAGGACTGGGGGACTGTATAAAAATTTAAATTTCGTAACTCTTTCAAAATTTGATTTTTTGAAAAACATCGAATAGACCCAAAATTCCTTTCGTAATTTGGAGATTTTTTCCTAAATGAACTATATGCGTATCTCTAACGGTTTAGAAATTAGCTATTGGTCCACGATAGGAGTGGACACCCTGTATATATATATATATATATATATATATATATATATATATATATATATATATAGTGGTACTTTGAAAAAGCTTGAAAAATATATGTGAAAAACTCTCCTCATTATCGATGTACTAAAATTGGCGAAATTTCGGAATGCTTCATTAGACGAACAAAATATGAAATGATTGATGTCGAATGAATGGTTACGTAATGAAATCCAAGAGTTCAGATTGATGTTAACGATAACTACTGGAAGAATCTTCTTTGTATTAGATGCTAGAGTAATTTCTGACACCTGCTGCAAATGTGGAAGCGCATCTGCAATTCAATTTCGTTTACTTTTTTTCTCTCTTGCACAAAAACCTTTCAAATCGTTTTCTTTTTCTCCAAAATGCCTTTCTTTCAACGTTTCATTCCTATTAATGCTGTATACATTTCGGCATATTTTTCATAGCTTTTGAAACGATGTTAAAATTTCAAGTTGCAATGCTAGTAATTATGTAAAATGTTAAATCAATTTCTCTCTAAGTACCTTGCACTGTAGTCCTTAACACGCTGACTGCCGACGCAGTTTGCGTCTTTTGAGTCTCAGAAAACAGCCATTTTAATCATCACTTACATTACAAATGCTTATTGTGTAAAAAAAATTAAATAGCATTCAGAAAATATAGCTATGGAGTATAAATAACGAAAAAATAAATTAAAGTATTAAAAACTTGCAATTTACCATAACAGTGTAATATGAAACTAAAAAATAAACTTGTATATGTGAGACAGTTTTGGTTTACTGGAACCTAGCCAAAAACCAAATAACTACAGTGAACTCTCACTTATGCGCCGGCCCAAGGGACCAACAGAAAAAGGCGCATTAGTGAAAAAGACGCATAAGTGAAAAAGTCCATTCAGAAGTCTAAAAGAGCATATAATTTAGTGACAGCATGAATAAGAATGTTTCTGTACAAAATAGGTTGATGTCAGTAACTGTTATTATTGTAATTAAACACAATTATTGTAACTAAACGTAACTAGTGTGACATAAAGGGGGGGGGATAGCATTCCTAAATATCAATCTATTTATGCTTAAAATAATCCATAATAGGTATTTGTTTTTGGTTTTGTCACTGAAACTAAAATAAGATTTTCTTTAAGTTTGCACAAATAGGGAAAATGAGTTTTAATAGTTTAATTAATTTGCAAACACTCTCGAATAATATTGCCAGCTTCTAATGCTTTCATATATTTTTGATTTGAAGATACTTTTTCTTAATCTTCTTCAATATCCTCATTAACATCTACAGCACTATTCCTCATTTTATTAGCGATATCTTCAGTATCTCATAATTCTCTTGTAAC